>JAQGBT010000052.1:0-104764 GCA_034698585.1 Disparrhopalites patrizii
TATAAAGTCGACGAAGGATGTATTTCCCTTCATTTTTACAGCAAGCGCGCGTCAAAAGGAAAGTCTGAACACGGGGTAAGAAAGCATGTTAGAAAAAAAGTGCACTTGTAAGCTTACTCATTGATAACCTTCGTAAAAATCCACGGCGATAGACATTCACATTTTGAAGACAATGGGTAATGACAAAAGCCACACATAAAACCATCTAATATTCCTTTGGTACACAGGGCAACAATATATGTATGTTTGCTGCCTACTCCACGTACCCAGGGCTTCTTTCTGAACATATAGCCAAATTTCTAACGTAATTTTCAACTTTTGGTTCAAATGAGGACCTTCAAATGGTATTTAAAGTAAACAAAGAAGAAAATTTATTTCAATTCGTACATTTTAATAGTAGTAGTAGCTTTTATGGATGTAGGTGTAACCACCCCTTCAATATGTACATAATTAGTATTAATTATAGTATTGCTTAGGAATAATATGGATTTCCATAATCCAATTTTGATTTTGTCTTACTCTTAATTAATTTTCATCTTCACTGCTTCCTCAAAGAAATCATACATTCGATACATTTTAATATAAAACGTACTTTGTTAATCATAAATGTTAAATATCATGTTCCGCGGGACTCACATGGGTGAAAGTTGAACAAGCTACTATTTGTAGCTTATTTAGAAGAATGACTACTAACGAATTGCCATATACCCATTTCTATAAATTCTTAAGGAGTAAATGGATTTTAACGAATCGTCAATCGTTAGATCCGCAATAAAATTGCACACAGAATTACTATCGACTTACTATCTCTAAACGCGGCTTCAGTGGGGGTTAACAAGCCCTTCTCGCCGTCCTTCACATTGAAATAATGTGGGCAAAAATTCCACACGAGATGATCACATAGTTTTCCCTTTCATTTGAGCGTGGCATGTAGAAGAATCATCCCCTCAAAAGATCATTAATATACAATAATACGATGAGGGCGGTCAATGTTATACTCTTCCATACCTACGTTTTTTATCTCCCACAATATACGTATATAACAAGCATAAAAAAATTCAGTTTCTTTTTTATTATGAATTAACTAGGCAATGCAAAGGTCACGTCTTGCCGAAGCCGATATTATATCCATACTTGCATGGGGGAACTTTATAACTTTGTAAAGGATCTTCCCTAATAATGTCATATGTCAATAATTTTTTTTATATATATAGATGATTACTTAGAAGCATCATCCATATAGTATACCCGTGCTCCAATCTCATTATTAGTATTATTACAGGCCAACGACTAACCGACACCAAAGGAAATTGGTAGATCTCATCCGTGGTAATCTTCCTCCGATTTTTGCTTTTAAATTACACATTAGATGTATACATAACAGAAGATAATTTTTTACCCTGTAGTTAAATGCACAGGCCGTGCACCTAACACACGTATACATACAATACACGGAGAAACAACCTACGAAAATATCGTTTACGAGCCGGCATTTATATGTGTGGTAATAAGAACGACGTTCTTGTCTTCACTCAACCATTCCATCTTTTTTCCTCCTGTTTCATATCTATTAGATGAGTTTTTTTTCATGGCATTGAGAGAAAAGGAGACGAAGAAAGAAAAAACCCGTTTTCTGCAACAACTTTTTCTTTAAAAGTCTGTTCAAACTATAATAGACTCTCTCTCACTTTTCTTCTTCATCTCAGCATCACTAATCCCTAATTAGACTCAACCCATCCTCACGAAGAAGGATGACATAATAAGAACAATATGAATAGCACGGTTGGTGTGCTCCCAGCCAAAATTTATGCATGGATTTCATAAGTTGTTATTTTTTTAAATTTTAAACCCTATAGTATACATATATGACTCTGTCCATGGAGAAATAAAAGTAAAGCCAATATTATAAAGTAATACTTTATCCCAAATTTAAGTACATTATTACTCACACACATAATATTTTCTCATCCTGACGAGCATGTAAAATAAAAAAGGGAAAATCCTATATGTATAAATACCGTCATTATTTTGTTCTTTATTTTCTCCTCACAAAAATTTTAAAAAAATATGCTCGCTTTGAGCCGGAATAAACACACAACTTATAACTGGCCTCATGTGTGATTGCTTAGTGCGATTACGTCAAATAATCTAACTGCCAGTAAGACTTACGCCGTCACTCTTCTTTTCCTTTTTGAAGAGGAAAAGAAAATTACGAGTGAAAGAAAGAGGAAAATCAGATATACAATATGATGAAGAAATGATTCTGCAAACAGTAAGTGGTTTCATGGCCAGCAAAAAAAAAGCACATAACTATTACATTCCGATACTTGAATTTACTTTTGTTGTAGACATTTTATTTATTTCTTTCCATATCTTTTTCAAGTGTGTGTGTGTCTCGGTAATCACATTTGTCTATTTCCTTCTCTACAAGACCTAAAACGATGTTCTTCATATCTAAAAGAATTATCCTTTTGATTATTTTTAAAAACAGACAAAAATAAAATGTATAGGAAATGGCAAACAAGGGGAAAGGGGAAATGTATGGAAAAAGAAGAAAGAGATTTTTGTGCGATTGAAATTAAGAGTGATCAGAGATGAGGATGATGATGATGACGACGATGAACTCGTGTGGCTTGAGTTCAACCTTCTTCTCTATTTCATTTACCTTTTTTTTTGACGTACTTCTCACATGCAATGATCATATGACCAAGGAAAGGCCTCCCAATTTTTGACGGTACTTTGTAGTATGATTTATCCCTGCTAATGAAAGAAGAAACACATGAAATCAAAGGAGTACGGAATGCAAGGAGGACGGAACTGATTACGAAAAATGTGTACCACATTTCTGAATGTAAATATTCTTTTTTGAGATCGTACAATAGAAAATAGGAAGGAAATAATGGAAGCGGCCATCTAATTAAAATAATGGTTTTTTTCTCTTTCTCTGAGCTAATGGTGAAGAAACTTTTTAATTCATGCAAACTATTCTGATGCAAAACTTGTGTCTATGCATTTTTTACACAAGTTTCAGCAGAGCATGACTAGGTAAGTGCACATATTAATACAAATATTTTTTTTTGGTTGCAAGTTTTTTAAAAATAACTATGTAGTTTGAATATTGGTCGATTATGCACTCTTTTATTGATGATGAGAGCTTGCAGTTATTAAAAAAAATGTATGCATTGAGAAGTGGAAAGTTCAGTACATGCACATATTGTTTTTCTTTTTATTCCAGCCGGTTTCACCCGCATGAAAAAATATAGGAGACTTTTTTGCTTGGAACGTATTTGTGTATACTTATTATTTTTTTGAAAAAAGCAAAAAGGATATTTTATTGCATATGTTTGAATTTACATAGCCGTAGGGTTACTACACAAAGAAAAGTTGTATATAATACTGACCTAAGCAAGCGTCTCTGGCCAGTTCTCCCGTGAGTCGCAACAAAGATTCAACTCTTGTGTGTGTGTAAGTGATGTAGAAAAAAAAGCAAAACAGTATTTGCAACACATACATATATCTGGTTATTATACCATTGTTGTTTGCCCCCGCCAGACAACTCCACACCTTTCTCTTTCATTATCATCATTCTCTTTTTCATTTTTTTCTTGGTGAATCCCTATTTTATTAAATAACCCAAGTTCTTCTTCTTTGGGACGGGGAATTTTATTTTTTGTACCCTATCCACCCGAAGAATTTCATACAGTCCGTGGACAATGGGGAGTGAAGCGTGTAATTGTGATCCGCAGAGACGGAGGAAATTTTCAGTGATGAAAGGATTATTTTGGTCCTTACTATTCCTCAGTATTGTCAAGGTCGTTCCTGCCTTAAGTTCCGGTGGTAGTGCCGAGACGGAGTTTGGCTTGCCCATTGCCGAGCTTTTCATTACGAACAATTCCATCACCGGCTCCTTGCGACTTATTACCAATGTGTCGGACACGGAAGTGGTCATCTCCGAAGATTTAATTCTCACTGGCAAATATTATAATCAGATCGTCATGTTCTGTAACGCATCCTACCCGGTCGAATGGGTTTACGAAGGCGATGGGGTAAGGCGAGAGTGTTAATCAGGGACTCCTCTCCGTTTATTAGTCATAAGATTTTTAAAGCCGTCAAAAAATTTTTATGCAGCCATCATGTTGATAATAATACAAAAAAATTTCTCAAAACTTATTATTTACTACTATAATCCTAAAAAAAATTCTCTTCATATAAAATATAAGATTTTATTACAATCAATGAGTGCAAATGCAGTTAGACCTCACAGCGTGAAGTGCTTTAGTTATGCAAAAAAAGAAGAATTTTTTTCAAACCTGTTTTGGGGGAAAATGTAATAAAAATTTATTTCTTTGGAGGCCTCCACTCCCCAAAGTGGATGCTCTCTTAAAAAAATAAAAATTAATCATGATAATATAATAACAGTAATATAAAAGTGCTAAAATTCCACTGTAATTAATTAGTCAGAAATAATTATATTGTTTTTTTTTCTCTCTCCATCTTTTTAATTCTTTATCCAGGCCCCTAGGCTTCATACTGGGCAGTTTCGTACTTACAAAGTCTTCCGTAATCCATCAACATACGAGTACTCGGCTGTCATTGCCTTATATCAGGAACGATACAATGAGCAACAAACCGGGACGTATGTGTGTCGCAGTATTGAAGACAATAAACTCCGGGTTTTCTACCATTTATACTTTCCAGGTACAAAATAGAATAATTTCTAATATTTTTCTATCTCTGCGTAAATTACGTTTTTTTCTTTTTCATTAAAATACGTAGAGCTTCATACTTAACATTTTATATTGCTTTAATATGCTCTTCCAACTTCGCAGTTAATATTGATTTAAAATGCTCTTTTAACTTATCATTTAGTGTTGATTTAATAAGCCCTTCAAGCTTATCATTTAATATTGATTTAATAAGCTCTTCAAACTTAACATTTAATTTAAATTTAATAAGATCTTCAAGCTTAACATTTAATATTGATTCAAAAAGCATCTGAAATGGAACATTTACGTAATATTGATTTAATAGGTTCTTCAAAGTTAACATTTAATTGTTTCACATCTAACATTCATATTAATTTTAAGCTCTTCCTTAATTTTTCCTTAATCACTTGATTTTAAGCTTACATATAATGTACTATATGGCATCCACTTGAGCGCACCAGCTACATATTTTATACATTTAGCTGTGCTTAATTCAAATAGCAAATTTTTGCTGAAATTTCTGAATTCGTGCTGGTAACTGAAATGCTGATGATAATTCTAGCTTTGAAAGATGCTACAAATTTTTCACACGTTTCGTGACAATCTGGTAATGATAAGGTGGAGGATTGCACGGGAGCAAAGACATTATTGTTTATTCACGCAAGGGTAGCATGGGAATAATATTATATTGCTTCTCCCCATTAAATATCTCTAGTCCGGTGCCGGTAATGCATTAACCGTCACGCACCGTGCTTTTATAAGAATTGGGAAATTCTCACGACAAAAGTGATCTAATCCTGACAACAATTTGTGCAAAAAAGAGAAGACAAAAAAATAAATAAATGTATACATACTATACGGTCAGCAAAATTGTTAGGCACCTCCTTATCGAATTTTTTTCCCCTTTCACCGCAATGCAATGTAAGGGAAACCAGATTTTTGTGCAAAAAGAATGGAGGAATCGTTCATAACACAATGGAGAGGAACCTGTCGGTGACCGTTTATTTCGTTTTTTTCTTTCAGTTATCCAGATTTTAAATACAAAGAAGACGAGGGAGAAAAAGAGCCTGAGAAAGGCAATTAAATAGTACGTGTGTGTTTACAATAAAACATTATTTACATTTTATGTAAACACTTTCCATGCCATTACGTCTGCATTGTGTTGTACACATGCACATGAAAGGGGACAGGTTTTTATTATATATATTTTTTCAGTCTCACTACATTTGATTTTTTTTTTTTATATTCTCCATTTCTTTTGAAAATGATCTCAGTCAAATAAAACGTAGGTATATAACAAAAAATAATAATATTAACAAAACTCATGCTTCTCTAAATCCCTCATCCTGTAATTCACGAAAGAGAGTGTTTTGGGTGCCCAAGTCTAATGAATGTATAATGGCATGACCTGTGATAGGCAAAGAATGAACCGCATCAGTCAACACCCAACATATTTGTATGTGTGTGTCTTTTTTGTTATTTTTTTCCTTCTCCAATGGTTATTACCTTCAAAGTAATTTTTTTTCTGTTTCTCCACTAACCCGCCTGTATGTGTGTATCACTATAATATTGTATTAAGAACTGGTAATTACCATGGGATTTTCCTTTTGACTCTCCACACAGGTGATTTCGGTTTCCCTGCCATCAGGAATCAAGTGATTCGCACGGGGAAGAAAGCCACCTTTGTAACATTACCGTGTAAGACCACAGATCCTTACGGACAAATGTCATTACTCAAGATTTACCCTCCGGTGAGCTCCATACACACGGACGCTAATTATTATGCATTATACAAACTGTTTATTAAGGGAAACTGTGATAACAAACACTGCAATTATGTACACAGCCATAACAATTACATCTCTCCTTAAAACGTTGTTGACGACTCACAGAAATGTATTTTCTTATGTTAATCTTTTATTTCGTGTGTATCATCATGTCCGTATGTGTGTGTGTGTGTTAAATTACACTTGTACACCAACACATACCTCGTGGTGAGAGTAATGATTATTCTTATGATTCTTCCCATTTCAATGCTGGATGTGGCAAGTGAACTCGTAAATCCACGGAATATTGAATTGTAAAGTCATGTTTACAAACATTTAAATACGATTTTTACGAGATAAAAAGGATTTGGGGTGGGGAGGGGAGGGAGAAAGCAACACGTATACATATGTATATTACAGATGATGTAATAAACTCTTTCCATGTCTTTGATTATGTCACTTTTTTTCTCCCTCTCCTCCGTTACCTCGTGCGTGCGGGTATTGTAAACGCATAGCCCAAATCTTGTCATGAAGGAAAGAAAATGTTGGACATGTTTTGAATTTATGATTTGGAGGAAATTATATATTTTTTCTCCCACTGATTTAATGTGATGCTTCGAGGCAAATAGAATATCTCATTATTATTATTGTTATTGTACTAGAGCAATACGAATACAATTTAATTCTATCTTCGGGCAAGAGAACGTCAGGGAAGTGTCTTCAGTAATAATATTGCCGTGTGTAAATAATTTAGAGGAGTCAGGAAGCAAATATTGTGTCATGTAGATGGCTTCATTAAACTAAATTCACATGTCAACATTTTACTAGTGATGTATCCTTTGAAGTACAGCCTTCTGAGTTGAAGCATTGAAGTGGGAAAATTGTAATTTTTGAGCACAAAAAATGGATCAACACATGTTTTAAAACGTCTACCATGTCGAAATTTTACAATTAAAAATGTCAACCACTTTTCTTCCAGCCTTTTTTTTTTTAATATTGCGCCCTGTAGGGTAGTAACCTTCATTGTACCTAAATTGTTTTATGGTATAAACCCCTACAGAAAGAACAGCAAAATCTCACGGACAGCCGGTCAGTTACCTACGACCCTCGAGAAGGCTTTCAGCTCAACCTTCATGAAATCAAAAACCCTTATGGAACTTACATATGTGAATCAAAAGGACAGCCAAGCTTTTGGAAGATGGATTTGGTTCCTTCGAAAGGTATTTTTTTTCTTTTGAAATGTGAATTCAATTTCTCAATGTGTACGTACATTTTACAAAATTTAAGAAGATTTTTCCAGTACCGCTTTTAATTGTCAACGAAAAATTACTCGAATCAACTTTTACTATAGTAGTAACGCTGGCAGATCTATTGTGAACTAAGAAAGTGGTTCATAAATTAGCACATGTTAAGATGAATTAAGGAAACTTTTAAAATAGTTTTAAGAATGTTTTGAAAGTTTATATAAACTCACATTATAACTAGAAAACAAATTTTAATTATATATGAATATGAAGGGTACAAAATGAAAACTTATTCATAATAATAATACGCACTGTACCCACCAGAATTTCCTTCCGTACCTGTTTGAGAAGCTTCAGGTTGAAGGATATTTTATAAATACCTATATATCCTAATATTTATTTTCTCCATTGAAATGCAATACGAAAGGCAATTTCTTCTAAAAACTTTAAAAAATGAACTTGAACCGTTTTGAAACTATAGTCTTATACAGGTACGCTAATACTAGCTAATCCATTAAATTAATGTTTAACTGGAATTGGCGGGCCATAATATAATGGGCATATTTGGAGTCCGTAAGGACTATGAGAATTTGGTAAAACCTTGTTCTTATATGCATGGACATACGAAGGGTATAGTTCCAAAGCAGTTCATGTTCAAATTTTTCAAAATTGAAACTTCTTCATAAAATGAATCCAGTCCAATGAAGTTTTTTCTATACTTTTTAAGAGAGCGAAGGTCGAAGAAAAGTATGTTAAAAAAATTGCTTCAAAAATATTTTTCACCGTTTCCATGTGTATGTATCTTCTAAAGAAAATATTTTTCACACCCCCTGAAAACTTATCCAAATGGACTGAGACCGGTTTTGAACTATAGTCTTCATGTGTATACATTATGTGAAGATACACATAAACTGTGGATATTTGCTTTCACCAATTTTTAACTATTATTATTTATTATTATTATAGCGTATGTACATATGTATGGCAAAATTTTCTGTGGGACCTGAACAAATTATTTCCTTCCCTCACCCATACATACTCATGTCTTTCTAATATGTACACATTACGTTTTCGGTGGTCTTAAACCATTTGAGCACCTGACATTGATGTTTTAATCTGGAATCTTGTAGAAGAGGAAGTTATCTACCATCCCCGGAAGGCTCGTGTAAGCTTAAGTGCTTTTCAGAATCAAACGTTTACTTGCCGCGCCAAGGAGCCAGTAATGATTACGATTCCAACCAGTTACGAGATTGGACAGTTAGATGTGACCACTAATATGTCATTTAAATACCCGTACAAAGCTACCTTCCAACTCAAATCTGCTACTCCTCTCACCACTTTGGGCAGTTACTTCAAGATTAATTGTGTGACCAAGAGAGATGTGAGAGTGCTTCACAGCTGGCATTACAGTAACATAGGTGAGGCACTTGAGTTTAGCAGAGTCTTTTACTGGATGTTTTTATTTACAATATTATTATAATCGCTTTTCCCCGGCATTAATGATGCCGTTGGACTGGTTTCCCCCCGCACTTGTCAGTGCTACTACATTTTTCTTGTAAAGTGATTGAAATAACTTAAATATATACTTCTCAATTTTTTTTTGGGTGCTTATTAATGCGAACTACCCCTTTGATGAGTTGTTGCGAAAAACTGATGAACAGAGAGTGTATATAGTAGTTACAAGTTATTTCCATTCCTTCTATTATCGTTTGTATACTGAACTGTTATACCTGAAAAGCACTTTGTTGTCTTTTTACACTATTACATAAATATCGTTATCCGTATATGTATTACCTCTCAAGGTATGGACATCAACAATAAACATGGGGTGGTTGACTGCCTCGCAGCTCCTTGTAATGCTTGAGGGATTTTTTAATATGGAAACTATTCTATATATTTATACAGAAAATGAGCGAATAACCGTCAGTTACGATAAATCTCAACGTAGGATTCTGTGCTGTAATAATCTGGATCTCTCTCCTACCTACGAATTTGCTCCATGTGAAACTTTAACAGACTGCGAAATTACCAGAAGTTGCTTTAAAGGTAGTCATTGTCGGCCAGCTATTTTCCCTGCACCTCAAATCGTGGATGCTCCCAAAGGTTGTGTTGCTGCTCAATTTCCCGACAATATTAATACGCACGTCATGAGGTGCTCATTGGGGGAAAAACACCAAGTTCATTACATCACGGAGTCTCTCGAACCGGAACAAATAAGTGAGCTCAAAAATTCAAAGGGCTTTTGATTTTTTTTATCTTAAACATCTCGACACCGTACAATTATGAGTAGAATAAACCTTTTCCCGGAATCATTATACATTGACCCAGCCAGTTTATTTTTAGCATTGACAATATTTTTGTGCCAATTATTAAGTCAAACATTATGTTTGGACACGTCCGAGTAAAGGAAATTGAATGAATAATAGAAAAGCGACAAATTTTAATGTATATAAAATAGCAAAATGTTTTTTTTACAAAGACTCCTAGTTACATTATGTTCGTAGTGCTTAAAACAGCTTGGATCAAAACAGCCGAGCCCATATCAATAACCTCCAGGAATGTTACAGGCTTATGTTCATAATAAATTAATTAATTCACCTTATTATTGTCTGTTATAATTTATAATAAGAGTTTGTACAGGGATTAATCAAGTCCCTACTTTTCAGCACTGTTTATCGCCCTTTGGCATCTCTCCAGATTGCGTGGTTTACAATTAAATAATTATTTGCGGGCAAAAACGTCTGAGGAGGATGAATTATTTCCACAGACTAAGTAGTAGTTAAAAATAAAATGCTTCACTGATGCCGTCCGATTACTTTTATTTACAAGTTTTAATTGAGTAAAACGAACCGTAAAGCAGGTGTGACAGGAGCAGGTTTCTCACGTATTAGCTCTTGTATTACGCTGTGAATTTATAGGGCTTATTACTAGTTGTATTGCTTGTATACATATAGTGAAATTCGTATTTTCTATTTACATGTTGCTTGTACCAAGTCATTTCTTGTTGCTAACCTTGTTGTTTCTCTTTGCAGTTATATACAACGGAAAAGTTCCTAAAAAAGAGAAGATTATGAATATTAAATTATTACCAACGTACGAAAGCAATCAAGTTCGGGTGCGATGCATGGGGAAAGCCTTCTTTTTCTCCCTCAATTTCGTATTTGCTCTGGAGAATTCGGATGGCTCCTTGGAAATGGTGGAAGATGGTAATGGATATTTGAAAAACCATTCTACCAATAATATTATTACTGCAGTATGTAGTTCATGAATTATTTACAATATGGGTATGTTGACACTGGAGTAAATTTAACATCTAGCTTTTTTTATATTTTGAATAGACTACGTGGAAAACGCTCAGACTTACAATCCCATTTTAAACAAAATCATTGACCCTGATGTAAGACGAGTGTATTGCTTAGCACCTTTAACAAGGTCAACCGAATGGTACAATGTTTCCGTGCCAATTACAGCAGCTGGTAATACAGCATTGCCAATATACAACTTATAATTTTGTACATAGGTCTTAAAAATGTATACTTTCATTGACATAAGAGCGCAACACTGGACAAAATCGGATAATAAGTGATAATTGCTTTGTGTGAAATTTTATTGTGGATCTAACAGATCAAACCTCTCGATCCAGTTATATTTTTTCAAAACGAAGCTTCTGTAGCAATGGTAAACAGAACAAAAACAAAAGTTTTATTTGAAATACAAAAATATGTGAAACACGTTTTTTACACAGCATTTTATGAAATTAGCAACATGTTTCAGAAATTTAAGGACGTTTTAGACTTTGTCATTACTGTAAAATCTCTTTATGTGTGATCATCATTTGTAAAATAAACTGAATTTATTTTATTTCGTTCTTCTCCCCAACACTCCCTTGTTTATACCAAATTTAAATTTTCAAAAAAATTCAGAAGAGAGAAAATGCTGAACCATATCACAGCTTGGAAGAGGAAATAAATACCCTGAACTGGAATTGAAAAATACGATTGCACGAGAGAAAACGGGGAAAGCAAATTTTCAAATTAAAAACAGGGATAATTTAGAAAACGGAAGTGTTCTGCTATGTAAAAAAAAAAAAAAAAAAAGGGTTAGAAAGATAACAGAGGAGCGAAGGGGGAAAGAATCCACAAAGGAAACTCGATGGAATTATAAGAAAACAAAATAAAAGAGAAGGAAAAATAAAGCCGAACAGAAGCAGAGACAAAATGGTAATAACTTTTCTCTCAAAGAAGGGTGATGAAGAAAAACTAAAGAGAGAAAAAGGGAAAAAGAAGAAAAATAAAGGGGAAAAAACGAATAGGAGACAAAGGGGAGTATAGATGCAAAAATAAGAGAACACATGATTGAAAAACATTAAGCTGACCCGACGGAAACGAAAAGGGAAAGCAAGACGTAGTAAAAAAATTACGAGTGAAATAAGAAACATAAATTGAGGATAGGATGACGTAGGAAAATTTGATAAAAACGGAAACAAACTCAGAAAAACGTTGTGCCAGAGAGGCAGAAAGACGAAATGAACAACATTGTGAAAGCAACGGGATGAAATGGAAATTCCCAATTATATAGTCTATTTTTTTTAAACATTCGACTAAATTTACCGCAAAAATTCTGCGTACAAATATGTTTCCTTGTAACTACCTGGAACTAACACAGGCGTCAATCATAAGCTTAAGAATGATAGATCGAGTGATTTTTTTTCCTGTTAAATTCATATTAAACGCAAAACAAATTTTGACTTCAAGTCCGATTCCAGGCGTATAAATCAGGACAAATGAACCTTTAATTGCGACCCCTTAAATATTACTTCACAAACATATATTTTTATTGTTCCTTGTATAGATCTGGCCGCAGTCCTACTCCCCGCTGATGCCCAAGCTCAGGGTACCCGAAAGAAATACCAGCGACGGGTTTGGAAGCCCAAATCAAGATGATATCATAATTTATTATAGAAAAGTTGCTAATTCGACAAGGGGTTTTCAAATTTTATACTATGGAGCATTTTGATGTTACTTTTTAATAAAAAGATGAAACATTAAAAAAAAATACTCAATAAAATGCTTTGAAAAAATGAAACATTTTAGAAAATAGCCGCTGTATAGGCTGACATAGATAAGCAATAGTTGCTTTCAAACGGGAAAGACGCTTCAGAATTTTTCCCGAAATAATTCCGGAAATGCAAGCTCAAAAAACGCAAAAGCCAAAATAACCACTTTCCAAATGGTGTTTGTTGCAGTACTTTTTATTACAAATTACAACTAATATTTAGCAGGACGTAATTGTAATATGCCAAAGTAGCTTTCCAAAATAGCAAGACCAAGCCAAGTGCTGAATTAAATACTTGCTAATAGGAAGAGAACCCCATTACTCTCAATACGTCAATCCATTAGGGGTATTCTGACGATCCTTGACATAAATGTTACACAAAGCAAGAAAGGGGAAAAACTATGCCGGCTAAAAATGGGAGTTGGGTGTCTGTTTCTACTTGCGATTTACGGGAAGACCACCTTGGGATACGTTTTAACAAATCTTTGCATGTTCATAAACGTGCCGAAATATTCTGAAACCTCTTAATTCTGATCATGCGTCCATTGTCCCATTTCACTCTTCACTTTCTCTATTAATATTTAATTACCATTCATTGATTCGTTCCCCATTTCTGCAAGTGTATATGTATATAGGTATATATATATGTGTAACTACTAACATTCCATACAGCTATTGGACGCATTAACGGAAATAACCATTTGTCCATACACCAAACTCTCAAAATCCCTTAACAGAGGGAGGTAAATAACTAGTAGTCCGGACCAAATATTGCGGAAATCAATCAAAAGACGTCAGAGTTCCAGCTAAAATAGACCAGACTTGCCAGGTTAAATGCACAAAGAAATAACGAATTTTTCATTAAATCATTGCAAATTGTATTTTCCTTTAATGACAAATCAGAGCCATGAAGCCAGAAAAAATTCACAAGATCATGTTTCCGGTGCGTGTTGTAAGCAGTGATGAGAACAATCCAGAAATCATTAATTCTCTCAGGTCTTTAAGATTTCCAAACACGTTTAAAATAATTGAATTATACATTAAGCATTATAATAAATTACATACCGAAGTAATTTCAAGATTTACCCAACTTTTACCGGTGAAACAATTGGCGAATCACAGAAGATGACGTATAAGTGTGTATTTACTGACAAAAATGCAAACAGCATTGGTAAAAGAGTATTTCGGTCACAATCTTTGAATTTGCTCAAATTATGTGGCTCCTGTACATATTCCCCCTCCAAAATTACTCAAAACTTGCGTATTCATTTACATGATTATTGACAATCTTATTCAAATCAAATCTTTTTATCCCGGATTACATTCGGGAAACCCATGCATTCAGCAACTACGTTTTTATCCATGATTTTTCTCAAAAGATCTTAATTTGGAATTGATTTTGATTGATTTATAATTTAGGGTTTTTCTGTTTCACATAATAATTGTTTCCCTTTTTGTTACTTTCTTGAGGTTTTCAGAGCACCCACGACAAATTGGGCATCATCACCTATGACATCAGTATCATTAAAATATTAAAGTATGAGAGTAATATTTTAATTTATTGATTGAACTTAATTTATGTGCCAAGGGATTTACTATACATTAATGTAGGTATTTAACCCAGACACAAACACAGGTCCATTTCATACATTACAAAGGTCAAAAAATACAAGCCAAATCAATAAAGTCAATATATGTACCCAGTTCCAGTTCAGACTAACAATACTTCAGTTGCCGTTTTATTCCAATGAGATGGGAAAGGAGTTCTTGCAGTTAAAATATAATGTAAAAAACCAGTTTTTTGAAAGCATCAATCTTTAGCTTCTTATCACGCAATTATTATTATTATTATCCCCATTCAAAACCTTATGGTTTCTAATTCATTTATACGTTTACACTCAGAATCTACAATTCATTGCTAATTTTTACCAATGGTCTAATGACCACTGGAATTGTCTCATTTGTTCTACTTCAATGTAATAATGTGAGATTCAATGTGCAAAAGTCTGAGAGGCCCCAAGCCATGTCTCAATCACCATTAGGAGCTGCTGCCTTTGGCTCTTCCAAAAAACTAAAAAAAAAAAAAAAAAAAAAAACCGGGGCCTCCAAGAGCTAATGAAGATTGCCATATCTCCAAAACCCATGGTCTACTCCTCAAAAGACGGGATCTACTGGCCAAAGGTATTCATTTTATTTAAAAATTACATTTTTCCGAACTTCAAAATTTGGATTAAATCAGATTCAAAAAGGAAGTCCTAAAAGGAAAGACGCCATCTCGTACTTGTGAGGGCGATTACCTTACATCTTAAATGCCAGCGGACTCCAATATGGCGCGGTTGCTGTCAAAAAAAGGGGAAAAAAAGAGAGGAAAAAGGGTTCAAATGCTTCACAGTGCCTGTCTTTTTCTTCAATGCTCTCCCTCTCTTCTTATGGGATAAGACATAAGGATTTTTGTTTTCTTTTTCAGGACTTGAGGCATTTAAAAGGTATAAGAAGCGAGAACGAGAGAGAGAGAGAGAGAGAGAGAGAAATAGTGAAAGAAAAAAAAAAGGAAACGGTAGGGAAAAAAGTGGATGAGAGATACAAAATAATAATAGTAATAATAATAATAAAAGGGAAATATCTTGTCTATCTCTCTTTCTCATCTGTTCCGTTCCACTCGTAGAACCTTTTTTTTTTAATAAGAAAAGAAGCAGAGAGAGGGAGAGAGAGCGAGAAGAAATAAAAATATAAAAATGAAGTTTTTTTTCTCCCTCCGCAGTTGCTTCTCCCTTCGTAGTTAAAACGTGACTATTTAAGAGAAATAATACAAGGTAAGACAGTTTGTACGGTAAATTTTCTTTGGGGGATATATATTTATATTATTATTGAATGCAAAACTATTTTTTTTTCTCTCCTTTCCCTTTGTAAGTAACTGATGTTGTGTTCTTGTAAATGTAATTATATGTGTAAGGTACTGACAATTGTAATATACAATTTTTCACTAGGTATATAGTTTATTTTGTGTGTTTGTTCCTTCGCCTTTTTGATTATTTATATACAGATATATTATGAGAGTAATATGCAAAGTATAAACATTTGAAAGTTGGAGAAAACAAGATTTTTTTAACCATTAAAGACTTGTGTGTACTTTGTGTACAGTTTTTTTTTTTGTGGGGTACACATGTAATAGAAAAGATATGTGCAATTTTTGTGCAGTTTTACATTTATTTTTATTTTTTGTAAATTTTGATACACATTGTTTTTTTTTGGTAGTTCTGACCAAAACGTTTTACTACTCATCTTGATTCTTTTAACGAGTATTGACGCGGTGATATAATAAAGACCAAAAGTAAGTGTGTACTATGGGGAACAATTTTTGAGAAAGTTTTTACGTTTATTTTTGACATTTCCAATTACTTTTGAATGAGAAACTCCTTCGTGTGCAAGTGTAACTTTTTTTTATGGGATGTGGTGGGATTGTGTTGAATTATTGTTGAATTTGGAACATTTTTGGTGTTTTGCCGGAAATTTATGGGGGTTGGATATTTACCAACATTTTATTATTGTTTTTTTTTTTTTAGAGTTTCCAGGGACATTGACAGTTCAGGTGGCGGAAGTATTTCCGTATATTGTGTTTATTATAGGACTGTTTCCAAAAATGTGCGTTTACTGAGTTGTACGGATATGTGGGAGGAGTAGGCACTGTACTGCGAAATTAGGACTTGTGTTAATGTTTGTCACTCATATTTTTTTGAAACAATAAATTTCGGGACGTGCTTTTACATTGATTTTGTTCGTTTGTTGATTTCATTCGATTTTGTGTTATTTTGGTGTGTGTTATACAGGTTTCGGAAGATGCGGAACACTGGGAGTTTTAAGGATTGACAGCGGTTTTATAAGATTTAATGACACAATTTGTGAAGGACAATAACTTTTTGTAAGTACTTCATTTTACTTGTACGGGAAAATCTTATATGTAAGTGTTGTGTTATTTGGAAGAATTTTAATGTACCGTTAGGTAAGACCCAGAGTAAATCAATAAGTTTTAAACGACCCCTTGAATATTTGTATGGGGATCTTACTCTATGTGTGTTCATGCGTGAAGTATAGGGTGAAACGAAATGGATTTAGTCTAAATTTCTCGAAATCCACATTGTACGTGTTACTGATTTGCGGGGTGCGTACTGATTTGCCGGGTCAAGTGCATGTGAAGTTTTGTTGTTTTTAATTCCAGTAATATTTTGTTACATTAAATACGTCCTCACGTAAGCCTCCCACATCTAAATGAGTTTATCAGTAATGTTCTGGTTTGAGGATTTGGTTCTTGATACCTAATGAAGTCAGACCCACCTGAATTTCCTGTCTTATAATTGATAGTATTTCTGGTGGTATTATTTTGAATTCGCGAGTGTTTAGCAGGGAACCCTTTTTGTTTGGAATTACTTACTTGGCTATTACTCAAAACTATTTTTTTTCACAGATGTACCGAGACTTTATTGGATGTTGGTAGATGTTAGCCCTTTGGTAGTGAATCACGGGAGTGTGGAGAGAGAGAATGGACGGGCCGAGGGCAGAGGACGTCTTGACGCTGCTGCAAGATCGTTTGGCCATTGTTAGCGGCGGAAGAGACAAACGTGGAGGCCCGCTACTACTTTTCCCGACATCTGCCCGGCGTGAAAGAGTTCATGCAGAAGATCTCAAACGGCTTTTGCATTACCTTTTCTCCATACCATGGTAAATGAAAAACTTTGTCTAAGATGGTTCTGTATTAAAAGCTCTTACTTATGCTGTTTCAATTCAATCTAAATTTATATGCTGTGAAATGACGACAATGACAATGAGTGCAGTGGCTATAAGAATTATTTGGTTTGTTTTTGTAGTGGGGAGACTCGGGAACGGGGTTTCTCTGTCGTGATTGACATGCGTGGTGGGACGTGGTCTAGTGTGAAGCCCATTCTAAAAATCCTAAATGAATACTTCTCGTCCTTTGTGTATATGGTGTATATAATAAAACCGGATAATTTCTGGCAGAAACAACGAACTAGCCTTGGTAGTCATAAGTATAAGTTCGAGGTGAGTATATTCTTCATTTGCTGCTCATCAGCATCGTTTTTACTTATATCCAGTTAGATTTAAGTGTTGTACACGGAAACTGTACTCACTGATGATTTTAAGTAGTTTTAAACTTGAAACTTAGCCTGAACCCCAGGTTTGTTGGAGTTTTATTTTTTGTATTTTGGGTTTATCCTTGTTTTTATGCCTTTTTAATTTGAAATCATTAAGATTGTAAACATCTCAGATTTATATTATTAAAATTTATACCATAAAATCTCTGTGATTCAAACAGCAGTTCATTAAATAATCTCGTACGTAGGTCTAAAAATAATACTAAATCGAATCCTTGCTTTTCAGAGAATGATAAGGAATACACAAAAATTTCCATCCAATCTAATTCAATTTTATGTATGACTTTTCAGACCTCCATGGTAGGTCTTGACTGCCTGCTAAAAGCAATTGATACATCCCAGTTGACAGCGGATTTTGACGGGTCGTTTCTATATGACCACAAGCAGTGGATAGAATCACGAGTAGTAAGTTTATGTGAATTTTCCATTAGTTAGTTGCTAATTTCATTGTAGTCGACTGATTAGTCATATCTCATATGCCACAAAATATTTCTTGAAAATAACGTAGACAATAATATAAACTTAAAGTATTAAAACGTAATTACTCATGCATGTATATTCTCGTGCTACTTACCACACTCGTTATTGCCACCAAACTCTCCTTTATTTACAAAATAGAGTGAATTCAAGAGGCAACCTGTTTTGTTTTCCAGGCTTTAGAAAATTTTTTATGGGTCGCTGGTGATTTATTGGACCGGCTAGATGACTGGCGGGAAGATATTGCACGTAATGATTTCGCGGAGGATGTCAGCGCAGTTAAACATTCAATTGATACGCATGAAGAGATCAAAGAAAAAATCAATCGTGCTCCATTTGATGACGTGGATACCATGGGTCAACAATTACTTAAAAGGTAAGGTGTAGAAAACCGGAGCATCACAATGCATAAATTCAGGGCTAAAATTATGTGGAAAAGTGGTGTCAAAATAACATAGTAATTATGTTGTCCCAATTTTACTTTCCAGGTTAAGCTTTGAGACTTCCAACGGCTCAGGTTACGATTCGGGTTACTCAGGTCGCAGCAGCACGTCCAGTTCTGTCGTCTCCAACCCTGATATGCAGGTGAGATTACTCTTGTATTTACTTACTTGTATAATAACCCTGGATAAATGTCACGGTTGCTTTAATGCATCTACTTTTTGATTTTTATTCACAGTCTAACATCCCCACAGTGATGCAAATGATGGAGCAAATTCATGGTGCAAAAGATCAGCTACTGCAACTCTGGCACGCTAAAAAAGTGAAATTAGACCAATGTTTTCAGTTGCGCCATTTCGAGCAGGACTGCAAAAAGGTGAAGATTCATTATTTTAAAATTTACTTCAGATATCTTTACTTGGTTTTGATAATTTTTTTGTACATCATCAATCGTCAATTGCTGGGTTGTGACTATGGTTTAATTAATTGTGCTTTATTCTGGTTAAAGATGTTGGACTGGATAAGACATAGTCATGAAGCGTTTTTGACAACATATGTAGAAATAGGACAATCGTACCAAGTGGCTAAACGACTAAAGGCTGACCATGAACAATTTACTGTTAACCTAATGGTAAGCATTGTACGTGCAAATTTTCATTGGTGAAAATACCGCTATGTACTCAATTATATGTAAAAATTGCAGAATGGCTGTGTCAGCATCAATCGGATACTTGCGATGGCTAATCATATGGTTGACACGAATCACTACGCTGCTCAACATATTCGACACCTCGGTGGTCGAATTAATCAGGCATGGAAAGAACTAACGTGCGCTTTGGACGAGAGGAATACGCTGTTGGCACTTTCCGTGTCTTTTCATCAAAAGGCTGAGCAGGTAAATTTTCTTCATTATATTTACTAAGTGGTTCACTAATTATTAAACTGATATGTAATGCACGTACCTTGTGATTCTTTTTAGTACGCAGAAAAAATTGTCAGCTGGAGTCAGGCTTGTGATAATCTTAGTATTCCTAATGAAGCAACAGTTTTGGAGACTTGTATTCACCAACATCAAACAATTTATGAGTCTATGTGCCAAGCGTACACTGAGGTGAGAGCAGTTGATTTACACGTTGCCTATAGTTGGCTCTGCTTAAATGAATTAGCCTTAATAATTCTTGCTTTGTCTTACAACTGATGCATATTTGCAGCATGAAAAATGTTTTGACGAAAGCTCACATACGGTATTTTTGTGGGCTAATTTTTTGGAAAATTTGGCGAAATCAAAAAGAAGTTTAATTTGGGTTAAGCATTTTCTTGTGTTGATTTTGGGTTACAAACCTTTATAAATTTCGTTCAGAATATCATTTTTTTTACACATGTCAGTCGCAGATGTTTCGCTTTTTGAACTCCTCGAAAAAAACTCGAAAATAACGCCGTTGATGAAGCACTCTTAGAATTACTATGTATTTCACCTGTAGCTTTCTCGTCTTTTTGTGAGCATAAGATTCTCTCGGACTTGCTTGAGCTGTTAAAACTTGGGAACAGTCATGAAAAAAAATTCTGTATTTAAACTTAAAAGTAATCGGAGTTTGACCTGTGGGTTGTTTGTATTTTCTATTAGTATATGTAGTCATGTCAAAACTTTGAGTTCTTTTAACAATCGCCTATCAATACAGAGCTTATTTGCAGATTTTAATCCTTCTAGCATATACAATATATACTTTTACCTTGAGTTCATTACTAGCCGCGTGCTTGTTCCTTTAACTCTCGTGTTGGCCATATAACTGTCACTTTCTCTGGCGTATGCTTTGACTCTTGGTCTGGGTTCTGTTTTGACTTTTCTGCAGACTTCCTCCTTAATGCCTAACTTTGAAGCGGCGGAACACTGTCTTGCAAAAGTCTGAACTTATAATAATTATAATATACTGTAGTATATAACATATCCTTGTTTAACCCTAAATTATATAGTCATAGTATTTTAATAATTAGCTTGTTTGTCAGGGGTCAGGGTGGCAGTCCTCCAAATTTTAAACATCAAAATGAACTGACTACACGAGAAATATTTCTCTGTTTCTATGTACAATGAAATACATATGTATACATATGTGTACTGTGTACACTAGAATTGCATAGTAGTATTTACACATATGTCTCTTGAAACTAGAGAAAGTGTGAAAGTGTTTTTTGAAGGTGTTATAGCCTCGCATATGTGTAGTCTGAGCTCTTCCAAACCTTCGTTTATACGGACAACTAAGTTTGAATGAAGAAAACAATAGCAGAAAAGAAAAGACAGCTTGTTTTCGTGCGCCGGTGGAGATGATTTAGTAAAAATGTACGCATTTATCAGCTCATACTTTTAAATGCTATACTACTATAACAATGTGATGTAATAGTATTTTTAGCTTGTAATACCGACAAATTTACGAGATAGATTTGTACTAGGTCAGCCCAGATTGCCACCCTGATTGGTTCGAAGCAAGGACGCCTCTTGTTTTTTTGACGCCAATATTTTGGTCACGGATATGCTAACAAAATGATTTGAAATTCTAGGTTCACAGCACGAGCAAGAAGCTGTTGTATCAATTGGACCATTTGGTACATGTATGCAACCAACCAGGGATGGAAATTCTCTCACATAAAAATGTGGTACATATTGACTAATTTTTTTATGCGAAAATTTGCTAAAGTTAAATTTTATAAGCCTTCGTGAATTACAGAAGAATATTGAAATTTGTTTATCTAAGGTGGACGACCTTGGAAGATCTTTGCGGAACAATGATCCAGCTGCCGATTATTCGTGCGGTGCTAAACACGTTCTAGACGTTATCCATGACATACTAGCCCGTCACCGGACCTTAGAGCAAAAATGGACCTCTAAGAAAGTAAAATTGCACCAAAGACTGGCTTTAAAGCTGTTTAAAGAAGACGTAAAGCAGGTATTTATCCAGTTAATAATTAAGTGGACTTGACTCTGTCTTTTTCAGACGAGTACTTTATAGTTTCCTTCTGTTCCTAAAAAAAGTAAATATCAAAAATCACCATCACTGTTCACTACATGATCATAAGCTTACAGGCAAGAGAAATTTGTGTTAATAAATACTTAATGTCTGTAAACTTATTCTTGCAGGTGCTGGATTGGTTGGAAAAACATGGTGAACAGTTTCTTGGAAAAAGTGTTGGTGTTGGTCGAAATCTTCAGAAGGCTCACGCTTGCCAGAAAAGCCAGGATAATTTTGAAAAAGTTGTTCAGGTACATATACGGTTAAATTTACGTTTATTAACCTGTAAATAATTATTACATTAGAGGATGTTATTAATTTTTTGGGATATTTGAAAGAATCATTCCGTCGACTTTCATTCATTCCATAGACGTCATAATCTAAATTTTTAAAGCAGCATTCGTTTATTTTTATTGGCTTGCAGAATACGTACACGAACACAGAAAAGCTGCTGATTGCAGCAGAAGAGTTAGCGCGGACGGGGGAATGCAATGCAGAAGAAATATATGCAGTAGCTCATGAGCTTGATTCTGTCGTCCGAAATTTTGCAGCTCGTGTAGAGCAGCGGAGAGGACTGGTTGATTCTGCCGTCAGGTTCTACACACAAGAGAAGCAGGTATTGTTTTTCATTTTTGTCAAAATTTTACCGTTGCAACAATACTGTGAATGTCAGTACACGTTGTTGTTGGCAAATAGTAATTAAGAAACATTATCGGTCTAGCCGGTGTATAACTTCCGCCAAAGGGTGTTATTTTTGTTGTTTTAGTCCAGTGTTTTGAGCATTCAGTTTAGTCCATTAGAACTAGTCATTGTGGAAGATATTATTTGTTTGCTGGAAAAAGCAACTTGCACGAAAATTTTGACTAGGCATAAGTTTCCAATTAGAAATATCAGATGATGTTGTATTTGCGCTGTTTGAGTGCATTGGTTACTATAGTCTTGAAATTTTCGGACAGGTTACGAACCTTGGGATCAGCTTACAAATAGTTAAAAAACAAACATCTAAACACGCCGTAATTTGAGACATACAACCTAAAAACGTTTTCTAACAAAACCGATTTCCTGTGTTAATTTCATGCTTCATTCCTTGTAGATTTGAGATCAACTCATACATTGCCTAAAAGTGACTATATTGTTGAGAAAAAAGATGCATTGTCTGCACACGTATTAATTTAATTTAATCAGTTAATCAACTGTGTCAGAGGGTCCCAATAAACCAATTCATATCATTATTTGGAGAGGGGATTTCCAAAGTATGTGAGATTCCTAATTTCGACTAAATCAAGCTAACCAACTGTAATAAGCTTGAATATTTCAACACTCATTTGGTGCGGTTACAATGGTCGTCGAGTAAATTAGCTTACAAATATTTTTTCGACGTTTGCTGAGGTTGCCTCAAACATATACACAATTTCGGAGTACATGTTAAGCTATTATAGCCCACAGTTGATCATTTGCCACTGCGCAGATGAGAGAAAGATGGAAAGTTGAGAACTCGAGACATTTAAATGTCACATGCACTACTTTACAGAAGTGAGGATTCCACGACCAGATTTTTTGTGTACGTTGTGATGGCAGTTCGGAAATGTTAATGACGCCTACTCAAATGAAATTATCCATGACGGATTCCGTATACTTGTACAATACATACAATTATGATACTCTCATCTATTTCTTGGCTGCCGTATACCTTAACATTGAATACATGTGCTGGAAGATTTATATGTTTGGGTCTTTCTGTCATTATAATAACCTGAATTACAGGGTATTTATTGGTTAACCTCCTGGTAGTATACTTATGTATGTTGATTGAATTTCTCTTTTCCGTCTCAAATATCCTGGTGCCGAATTGCGAAGAAGTTCAGTCATAATCAGTAAGTTTTGCAAGGAAGAAAAGCTATGTGCATGTTATGTGCAAAAGACGACTTGTTCAGTTCTTAAACTGAAGCCCATTGTGATGGTAGGATCAGGGTAGGTGAAGCAGGATTTTGCTGGTAAACATATTTTCAAAGCTATAAGTGTGGTTATCTACAGTTAAATTAGAAATAAAAATGGGAAGAACGATCCTTCGTGTTCGCTGGGGATTTGAGTAATTCACCGGGTGTTTATGTTGACATAATAATACATACATATGTACAGAAAATTCAGTACACATACATAATACATAGGACTTCATTCTTGCAACCCGAAAAAGTTGCTTGTTAGTGCTTGTGCGTAGAATATTTGGTGAGCAGTTGTAGTATTAATTGATCCAGAATATTATCAGTTTCTGTCCGTAAACAATTACTGTGATGACGAGTGTTTTCTAAATGGCAACAGGAGCAAAAACATTCAATTTTTTCAGAGACGTTTATAATGTTTACTTTTAATCTGGGGAATGTCCTGTCATTCTGTTTTTGTACTTGGCAATTCCCGGTAAAAACGGAGTAGTGGAATACATTCGTACAAAGCAAAAACGCAGAAAATATTTTCGAATAATGTTTACGCATTGTAGTATCTAATAACCACTAAAGTTCGGACAAAAAGAATATAATTCTGCTAGCGGTATTAAGCACGTAGAAAGAACCGGCGCTACAGTTTCCTCGAAAAAATTCGGTAGTCAATGTGATGTCGCTCCGTTTAGCATTTGTGATCGTATTTTATTTTGCAGCGGTCTGTAGCAATTTCGTTTGCGTGGTTAAGATAAACACGTATGTCGGTAGTATGTGTATATCCTCATGGGCACCAAGATTCATCAAGTCCGCCACTAGGAAGCAAATAAACCAGCATGAACTGACCTGTTACGTAGCTGTTATAAAGTCCAAGTACAACTGTCCTACCTCTATTTTTGACAGAGTGAATTCTTGTAGTATAAACGAAGATATAGATATGTCCCGTGAAAGCGGAAACTTTCATCCGCTTATTGAAAGAAAATGCACTACGAGTTATGTTTATTTTTTATTTTTGGAAAGAAGATGTCGTGAATTTTTGAATCCAATTTACTATGGTTGTATTTTCAACGTTCAAACGTGAATCTGTCCTGTGACTTCAGCAAACACTTGCACTAAAGTACATCCAATTCAAAAATATCTGAAGGAAGTTGTAGGTGTATTATAAGTATATGTTATTAAGTAACTAAAAACCCACCTTTGACAGTGAGATAAATGAGACAAAACGTGTGGCAAATACATACAAGAACGTTATACTTTCGCCATACTTAGTTACGTTGAGACGGTGTGAAATGCTCATGGCAGAATTGTGCGGAAATGTTTACTGACAAAGTATAGAATCGCCAATGTATGGGGTTAATTATTGTAGGTGCAGGATTGGTTGTCGTTGAATGAAACATGCGTGTGCGTGTGAGACAGTGAATGCTCGTACGTAAGTTTTGAGTTGTCATTTGTTTTGCATTTTCACTTTTCTGAACAGTGAGAAGCAGAGAAATGTGTACCCATGCGTATAAACATATACGCTGCGTGTTTATTAATTATAGACTAGTATATTTTACATGCGAACTCTTTTTTATGAGTTGGGGTATGGAAGAACTATTAATATGCCTCATGTTTGGCTTTAGTAATTACACTCGTGTAGACTCTGCGTAAGGCACTTTTATAATACGGTGGTACAGGCTGTTGTGCCTGAATATTTGTGTCCTTTTTTTCCCATCGCACGTGACTAACTTGGTCTTTCTCAGTTTAAGACTTGAGTCAAGACGAGAGAAAAAGCGGATAAGATGCCGGCATTAAAAATGATGAGAAGAGTGTTTGGCATCGGTATTTACTGTAGAAAGTGTTGAACGTATTTCATTTATTTTCGTTGCTCTGTTTTCATTCATCCGGGTATCGCATCACCCCTTGTAGTGTTGGAGCCCTCATACTGTGCTTCAACATTTGGTAGCAGTCGTTCTTGTGATTATGGAGAAAATGAAATTACGGGGATTTTCTTTACTAGTTCGGTCGACGCCGACAGCCTATGCATAATATATTAAATACGTTCGTAACACCAAATGCTGTATTCGTGGAGTCAATGGCGTATGCAAAGCTCGAGCTATCGAGGTATATGGATGGAACGGCAAGACGTGATGGCACTGTGAGTGTAATGGCATCCCGAATTTGTTGTTGTAATCTGATCTTCACGCTTTGGAGGTTCCTCATTCTCATTCAGTTCTCACCAAACTCAAGAAAAGATGTGTTCAGAGTGGTTTCAGAGTTCAGTATGTATTTCTCAACACATTTACTCTCCTTAATGGTAAATTTGACTTGATGTACAGGTTGCCCTGTGCTTGAGTTGTCCTGTCACAGTGAATGATATACTCATCCTACTGCAAACACTACAAAGGTAGGAGTTCGTTATTGCCTTGGCCTTGTCAGTGGTCTGTGCTTGAGTTTCCAACCCTGGCATTTTGGCAGGTCATTAAAATTGCAAAACTCAACACGAAGGCAGTGATTGTGATGACGGCAGGTTGATCAGATTCATTAGTGCGTGATTAGAGCCTTTACTCGAGAAATTCCAGTTGGATTCAGTTATTTAAATTTATGCATTTTATTGCATTGGGCTATGTCATTCATTCAGTGCAGAGTACTCCTGACTTCCTGGAGTGTATCTCCCTGGATGTTCCAGTTTGTGTGTCTTGGAAAAACATTCTATAAGCTATAGCGATTTATGTATATTCTTCACCCATAAAGTGGTACTGGAGTCAAAGATAAATGCCACTCGCATGTGAACATTAGTAGTAGAGTCAATGTAGTGATAACGAGATAGGGTTGGCGTGAGACATTTATTAAGTCAGGAAGAATCAAAGGTACGTAAGCACCTGAACAGTAGCCTGACCATACGTATATAAATAGTTAAATACACGATTCACCAACAACTTTGCATAATTGTATTCTAAGGAGTTGAAAATATTCGTGAAAGGAAGGTAGCAAAAGCAGAATTCAGGGTATAAGCCCATCGTCACTGAATGATATTGATAAAATACAACAATGTGGATTCGACTGTGGGAAGCAGCCACTCGGTAAAGTTCAAACTTATGTACTTATAGGGGAAAATATGGTTGATTTTTCAGACAATAAACTTTGGAATTGTGGTGGTTATATTGCTAAAAGAGTACATGTGATGTTTCAACACTTATCAGGATTTGCTTAGCTACTTTTTTTTCGGGAAGAATTTCCTCTCGTTGATTAAGTGGGGTAACGTGAATGGAGTTTCCAGTGCGCGCACAGGGCAGTGTGACTCTGTTAATAAGGAGAATGCATGCTGCAAAGGGCACAGAGGCGATTATTTTCATCCTGCCTGCCCTTTGAAAATCCAGAACTTTATAGTAAGCCGCATGTTTTGCTGGATCATTTGATTCTGCTCTCGGGAAACCTTTGAGGCTTTAGAAAATGCCAAAAGATATCCACATCATGCCATCATTATATGGATAAAATGAATACGGGTATGCCAGAGCAAAGAGCAAATAGTATGCTTTTATAGAAAAACTACGCGTTTAGTGCAGATTGTTGTGCTCGTGAATGTTTTAGTATTAAACACGAGTGAAAGCAAGAATTTTTCAGCGGGATTACGTGATCCAATATTCCGGAGGATGAGAAGCACATTATATATACTTCCTCCAAATCCTCGGGTGATTCAGATTGCTACTGTAACTTGATTCACTTTGTCTTTGCCCTTTCCCTAGCGAGTGCACCTCATCTGGATCTCAAGACATAATATGTAGCTGCTGTATATCTGTGTTTGTGTGTACGTTGAATACCAGCAGAGGACTTGTTTTTCTTCCAAGCATAGTAGTTTAAGACTTGTGTGTGGAAAAAGAAAAATGGCCTGATTTCTTGTGCAGTATTTCGACATCAGTAATGGCTATTACTTCCTGAAAGGAATTTACAAATAATATGTACGCGCTTTAACGTGTTAAAGCCGTTGCTATAAATAGATAGACTTCTTTTGCGGTTGCAGTATGGGATAAAGTGTTTGCTTTGGACGTTTATTGCAGATAAGTGGGTGGCTGGAGAAATTTCGATCTGAAGTCAACATAGATGAAGCCCCTGAGAATATTGAAGCTACTCGCAGGACAATAGAGCAGTGGGATCAACAACGTGAAACCGTCTTACAACTTTTTATGAGTAACGCAACAGAAGGGCAGCGACTGCTACAAGATTTAAGGTAAGCAGTAAATTGGCCCGTGTTGCTTTCAAAAATACGTACAGATATACCATAGTCGTAACATCAGTTTTCCTCAAGCACAGTAATCATGAATTTCTAAATTATGTTTCTTTGAAAGATAATTATATCGTGCTTATTTAAATGAAGCAGTAAGCTCGTTAAAACAACCAATACTAGTATGTATTATGTATATTAATAATTCTATAGATCAATACGAAAGGTAATCACAATTTGTTGGGTTTCTCTGCTTTTCTGACAGGCGCTAAACATTCTGAAGTGTCCGTTTTTGTGTTTAATGCATTTTAATTTGTGCAGGCATTCTGGTTTGACCATGGAGACTGACAACACGGGCTCGCTTGAAGCTTTAGAAGCGGCTATGAGAACTCTTGAAAGGCAGCGAAATGAATTAGAGGAACTGTGGGAATCCCGAAAGTTAAAACTAGATTTATGTTTACAATTACGGTTATTCGAGCGAGACGCTCTCGAGGTAATTTCTAAAAAAAGTAATTGATAATAAAAAAAATCAGTTCAAAACGATCAGTTCTTGTAATAGTACAGCCCTCTGTTTCATTGTTTTATTAGATCTCCTCTCAATTGGATCATTGGCAAGAAAAATTCCAAGAAGATGATACAACTAGAGAAGTTAAGGAAGGATTGGCTCACTATGAACAAACGCTTCGCCTTCATAATGACAATGTTTCTCGCGTCCAAAATTCTGTCTTCCAAGTCCTCCAGCGAGGCCAAGAATTATTTCAGGTATGATGTTGCATGTTACTCGCACACTGCGTGCTCTATTGCTATCTTTAAATAATAGTTGTTTTTAAATTATTGTAATTTTCTGTTTGCAGATGTTTGAAAGATCGGGAATAAATTTAATGGCTAGTAACCAAATTAGTGCTCAAACCAGGGTCCAGGTTTTGCTTGAATATGTCCACGAAAAGAATATGGATTTTGAAGAATTAGCTGAAGTCAAAAGAACGCGTTTCCAGCAGATCATTCAGCTAGTTCAACTTCAAAATGAAGCTAATCAAGTTGGTCTGCATTTTGATTTATACTTTAATTTTTGTGAACTTTAATTGGGGCAATGTGTATTTTTCATTGGAATTTACTTATGTGTGCTCGAGTAAGTTTTCCCGTAAAATACTTAAGTAAATCCCTCACACTTTTACGTACCTAATTGTATTTTAAATCTAGTAAGCCATTTTTAGCGTCTTAAAAAGGATTGTAATTCTGTTTTAGGTTATTTCGTGGATACGTAACGGCGAAACCATGCTTGCTGCTAGCTTTGCATTTCCTAGTTCATTACATGAAGCAGAACAGATGAAGAAAGACCACGAAAAATTCCAAGTAGCCCTGGAGGTAAGTTAAATGCTTTACGTAAAAACAAAAAGCTAAACAACTGTTTTACGATCCATAGAATTCTATCACATTTTAATCAAAATGACGTTCTTGTGAAAATGGATTCACTAATAAAATTCTTCCTGGGTCCTATTTTGTGGAATTGTTTTCTAGAAAACTCATAACTTTGCGGTGCAAGTTAACCTCAAAGCCGAAGCCTTAATAGGAGGGAACCATTTTGATGCTCCAGGGGTGAAGAAAATTTCAGATGAAGTAGCTTCCCGCTGGTTACAATTAATACATGCGGCGGAAGAGCGCAATAAATTGTTTACGACAGCATTAAGTTTTTATAAGACTGCAGAACAAGTGAGTCTAGTATGCTTAACTCCATAAAAATTAGAAAATGCTGGTAAAATATAAAATGGGGGTGCACCTAAAATTCGGATTTCGTTGTGGTACTTCGTTTAAGTAACTAGCAGTATAATTTGAAGATAGAAAAACAGGATTGGAAAGTCTCGTTAATTAAAATTTACGGTTTCATTTATTTATTCACAGGTGTGTTCCGTACTTGATAGTTTGGAGAGAGAGTATAAACATGATGAAGATTACTGCCTACAGGATGCTAAAATACCCTCCGCTAATGGACCGGGCTCTGTTAGTCCAGATAAAACCGGCCAACTAAAAGTTGTTATTAACAAGCACCAAGAACAAAAAGAAGCTTTTATGAAAGCTTGCACACATGCTAGAGGTTTAGCCCGAAATTTTCTAAAAATCTGCCAGCGCACGTCCTACACGTTTCACATTGAGCCCGGTCTTATGACGCCAGATGGAAAAGTCAAAGGTACTATGGCCTGCCACTGCTTCTTGGCCCGGCGGAGCTATGACATTATCTCCCATGTACTTGGCATGTAAAGATAGTACGTAGCGTCAGAGCGAATTCCGGCAAAGAAGCAGGGCCTACTTTTTAATATTTCTAATTATTACTCTCGTGCATATTTTTCTGTTTATACATATGTAAGGCACACTGCCAAAGTCGGTGCATTGTTTGGGATTTAATAAACACCAACAGTGTGCTTATTTTTTATTATAGTTTAATTTAATTATTCGTATACCTTGTCCGAACATTGATTTTGCGTATTTATCGCATTAGTGGTATTACTTCTTAATATGCATACATACGTATGTTTGTATGTATTATTTAACAATATCTAAGAGTTTAGAGAAATGGCTTCAAAGCGAATTGCATTCTTTATATTTGTTGTTTAATTTTCTAGTATTCATATTCTCGGTCAGAAACGATAAAAGATAAATATATTTTACTAATGAAATGTGGACTTCTTAAGGAATTTGCTTTTGAGTATGCCGGAGATGATTCAAATGATTAATGTCAGAACTTTTTTTTTATTACTTTCTGAATGCAGTTATTTTAGATAAATTACTCAACCAGGAAAATAAGGTGATGCAGTTTTGGACATGCCGGAAGAAACATCTGGATCAGTGTCTTCAATACGTTACGTTTGAATGGTACGTTGTTTTATATATCTTACTGTCATTGATTCCCTAATGTGCTAAGGGGTTGCTTAATTGCATTAGCATAAATTATGACTTTTAAAATATTTGTCATGTTAAATGACAAATAATGAAATCATTACAGATCATATTTGTAATGTTAAATATGATAAATTACTTTAAATGACTTGTAACATGTTAAGTTTTTAAAATACATCCGGCAGTATGTATGTTGAGATATTACAGCAAAAATCGGTTTATCCTAAAATTTATGGTTAATCGATTTCTGCTGTAATATATCGATATATTTCGATACTGCTGGATGTACAAAATCAAGTCGTAATTTCAAAAAAATCCCTAATACTGCCTATTTATCTAAATATTAAAATCCTGCTATTAACGTATTATATCGTTCGCATTTTTGATGGGCTTGCCCGTGTTAATTGTCTAACGGTTTATTGACCGTTCATCCTCGTGTTACTGTGATACTTGCAATTGAAATAGGTAATTATTATATCTTAGTTTCGTTGCCAGTTTCTATGCATACGTGAAGCAAAACGTCGTGATCTCCTACACCCCGCAAATTTCCCCGCAAATTCCTTGAATGTCCCCGGAAAACAATTTCCATAATATGTAATTATGTAAATAGGGAAGGAAAATAACTGCCGCTACTGAGGAATATCTTTATTGTATATGTATATATATAATATACGTATTGAAACTGTCTATAAGCACGACAGAGGGGCATTGAAGTCGTAAGAAAGGATGCCGAAAGCCAGTTCTTTCTTATTTGGGGTAAAGTGATATTATTCCATTTCCCTGCAATGAACGAGAAGCCGCCTCCAATGCGTCCGAATCAATACGTATATACATATGTATATACATGCGAGCAAACAAGCCTCACATATGTTTAAAGACGCAAACAATTGGCAGTTGTATTGTATATAGGTATATACTTCAGGTTTACGTTGCAGAGAATAAAAAAAAGTATTAAAAAAGTATGTAAAAAGTTCAAAATAATTTAATCGATTTTTGTTTTAATACTGTTCCTTGGGGATAAATCAGACTTTCACTAAATACCACTTCTTTCTTCCTTCTTTCTGTATGTATATTTACATGTAGCCGTGTGGGCGAGTTAGCTACTTTATCAATTTTTACATTGACTCGAGAATTAGACAGGAAATTTGGATAGAAATTATTAATGTACGTAAGGGCTAAGTGCTTACAGATTTTTATTTACATACTTACATCGTAGCATGTACACAAAGCTATAGCTTGTTAAAAAAGTCGTACTGGCAGTTGTCTCACAGCGGTGGAGAGAGTATTATAACAGGAAGTATAAACGTTCTTGTTTGGTAGACTTTTTATGATAATATACTTGGACCTAGTAATAACATATAGTCTTACGTGAATTTTCTTGTTTTTTTTGTCAACACCATTTTAATTTAAGGACTGCAGTTGTGCAGCTCTAAAATTTTCATCAAGTTGGTTACAATTAATTTCGTTATTTAGTTTAGAAGAAAAAAATCCTTGCACAAACTATCAGTGGCTGAAATCTGGATGGAATATTAGCCTACGGCAAAGTGGATGCTATAGTGGCATATCTGTGTAGGTCACATGTGCAAGATTTTTCATTGCTAGAAGTTCTCAGGGGAAAATAATAGTAAGCAGGAACCTGCTCGAGGACTACTAGGACTAGAGGACTCGGTAGACACAAGGCCGCTATAGGCATTAAAGTGTACATTCATCGCCCGGCTGGTAGGGATACTTTGGAGTATTACGGGTGAATAAAGGATCTTTGGTCTCTTTTCTCCTTCACCACCCCGACAGCAGGGAAAGGAAACCGGTGTGCCAAAGCAGAATGTCTAAATTGTTTCCACTCTTTTCTGTCCTTGTTCCTTGCTCACTTTTATTTACATACACACTCGCTTGCATAAAAAGATAAAAAGAAATTTCCTTATTCTCATGTAGAAAATAAATTCTGTTGCCTCCAAAAAAAGAGGATTTTAAGTGTGTGACACCATGAAATTTATAGCCTTTGTAGAAGACACAAATTTTACTGTCATTTCTTCTAAGATATAGAAAAGACAAAGAGATGAGCCTCTTTTAATACATGGTTTGGTAGTAATTGTCTCTTATTGCGCTTGTCTTGAACTGCATATACTTGTAAAACATATATTTCAGCGGAATACGCACAGCGCGGATTTCGAAGTTCCTGCAATTTCCTGTTCCTCGACTTCGTTTTGGTTTTTCAGATTATTTTTTATTTGTTCGAGAAATTCTTTGTATACTTTCCTTACTTTCGGTTGTTCGTGAAAAAAATTGTGTGTATATATATATATGGTTGTTTAACAACTTGTTACGTACCTGCATTCAGCAACTTGTATCTGAAAAATACAGTACCTGCCAAACTTTTACAACCCTGTGTGATAGATATTGTTTTGAGAACTGCTTCATTTTTTTTGGAATCACAAAGGTCTGCCAAGCAAGCACTGGACTGGATTCACGACACCGGTGATTTTTACCTTTCTACGCATACGCATGTAGGCCACAATCGGGACGAAACAGAAACTCTTCTGCGGGAACATAACGAGTTCAAAGCGACGGCCAAAGTAAGTTTCGACATTGTTATGAATTTTTGGAACACGTATGACTTCAATATCTTTTTTTAACAAATACAAGTACTTATATACAATGCATGAACGTGAACACGTGGGCACTGAGCAATGCAGATGTATATACTGTATACAAAAGAGTGAATACATATGCATGAATTAACTCATAGCCGGTTAAACGACATGACCCGTTTATTCTGACAAATAAATGTCACTTTCCGAATTTTGACTTGTTGACGAAAAGCCTTTTGATATAGATATTTCATGTTGACTTCGCTATTCATGATTTTTTTTTGCCCGTGCAATAATTTCATACCACCATGTCAAAGTATTGTTGGTTACACAAAAATACCGCCCGATTGGACTAGTGCTACCGTGCTACGTGATTGATTGTTTTTATTCCACTTGATAAAATTGGCAAGACTTATTTACTTGGATTAATGTAAAGCAGATTAAGTTGTCTAAATCTGGTTGAATTAATACGGTTTCGATTTCCTGGTGTTCCTCACAGGAAACACGGGAACGGGTCAAGCTCTTGATTCAGTTAGCTGATAGTCTGGTGGAGAAAGGCCATGTTCATGCGAACGACATCAAGAAATGGGTTGCAGCTGTTGACAATCGATATAAAGATTTCAGCACCCGCATGGACAAATACAGGTAAGGCTTGAGTGATTACATTTCGCATTCCACTTTTGACTATATTTTTTAACACATGTTTCCGCGCTATAAGGTAGAAGTTAGGAACGAAGAGTATTGTATTATCTTATGGACTTTATATAGATATACGTAAATGTATTATCTTTGTCATTCGCTTGCGTTTGGTTGTTGAATGACTAACTTGTATTTGCAGGTCGCAACTGGAAGAAGCACTAGGAATCAAAGGAAGTGATAATCGTACTGACTTATCAATCGACCGAAATTCGGATTCCAGTCTTGAATCTAAAGTTAGTGCTGAGGGAAAGGTTTTAAAAGTTCTCAACGAAGAGCAGTGCAAACGAAAGCGGCGACGAGAGTAAGCATTGACATTATATGATTCCACATAACTTACCTAATATTGATTATTGTTTCTGCTAAAGTTCATATAATTTAATTTGCCTCTTTCCTGCGGTTATCAACTGTGCGGGAGTTAAAAAGGATGGCTATCAAAACCTTGCTCTATTGTTCTTTGATTGAATTTTCTGTTCTTCAGTGTTGCATTTGAGCGAAATAATGGGCTAATGCTACTATTAAAAATGCTTGGGGAAGTTTTGAAATCCTGAAAATAAAGATGAAAATTGGCAATTATTTTTGTGAATTTGAATACCGTGAAATATACAAGTTTTGTTAGCGATGTTACAAGGTAGTCGAAATTCATGTGTTAACGTGGTCAACAGGTTTATAATGAGTGAGCTGCTTTTGACTGAGCGTTCGTACGTTAAGGACCTTCAAGTTTGTATACAGTATTACCTCAACGAAATGAGGAGTAGTCCGGAAGTCCCAGCAGGCATCAAAGGCAAAGAGAAGATCATATTTGGGAACATTGAAGAGCTTTACGATTTTCACAAGGACATATTTGTTAAGGAATTAGAAAAGTATGAAGCAATACCTGAAGACATAGGACACTGTTTCGTTACCTGGGTATGGACAACTTTTGAATTCATATTTTATAAGATGTTCAATAATTTTTTCTTTCTAATTGCTAATTGTGGTATCCAAATGTGAATATATAAATATTATAAATTAAACTTGAGTATGCAATTCTGATTTTCAGGCTCATAAATTTGACATGTACGTGCAATACTGCAAGAACAAGCCAGAATCCAATACCACAATTATTCAGAATGCTGGCGGCTTCTTTGACAATGTTCAAAAGGCACACAATCTTGAACATCCGATTCCTGCGTACCTCATAAAACCCGTCCAAAGAATTACCAAGTACCAGTTGTTACTTAAAGATTTGCAAGCATGCTGTGATGAAGGCCAGGGTGAAATTAAGGTAAAAATATGTACAGAATTGAATGTATAAATGATTTGTCGTCGATTGTCAGTGGCTGCTACGTCAATACGATTGAAAATCTGTATTTATTATATGCACATCATATACGTAAGTAGTAAGTTATCAAGTTCTAACCCTTTTCTTTTGTCTCATTTTCCCCACAGGATGGTTTGGAAGTGATGCTTAATGTGCCAAAGAAAGCAAATGATGCTATGCATTTGTCACTTTTGGAGTGTTGTGATATCCCTACTGATAAGTTAGGTGAAGTTATTCTCCAAGATTCTTTCCAAGTCTGGGATCCTAAACAAATCATACGAAAAGCGAGAGAACGGCACGTATTTCTCTTTGAATTGTACCTTCTTTATAGCAAGGAAGTTAAAGATTCAAATGGCAAGGCAAAATACATATATAAAAATAAATTAATGGTAAGTTTCAAATTAGTTTGCGATTATATTAGAGAAGGCATAATGTCTTTTCTTTGGAGTTTATCATTGATCTTATGTAACTTGTTTTTGGTTTGCTGCAGACCTCTGATTTGGGAGTTACGGAATGTATAGAGGGAGATGAATGCAAATTCGCCGTTTGGACGGGACGATCAATATCTGATTACCGCATTGTCATCAAAGTAATTTTTTATGATTAAAGTATCTTGAGTGGTGTGACTAATTGTCATTTATTTTATTAATTATTGAAAAAATACACGATTCTTCATTTTTCTTAGGCGTCCTCTGCTGAAGTGAAGCGATTGTGGGTAAAGAAACTCAGAGAAGTCATTCAGGAAACCTATTTTAATACTGCACTAAGACTGAGCGCGCCTAGAAGTCCTTCGAAGTCTGAATCGGGTAGTCATAGATCCAGCAGGTGCGTTTTATTCCTATCTACACTTATCGAAGAATAATTAAACTTCTAGAATGTGACAAATGAAGTGAAATTTGTTTCTACAGGGACATGGAAGATCTGGGTTCAGCGGATGAGTGTTTCGATATGAATGATCGTGGTTCTGAGACATCCTACGGTTCGGGTAATAGTGGCTACGACCTTGACCGGGTAAGATGATACCAGATCATTTATAGTAGCAGTAAAATTGTGGTGGCGAATTCTGCTTTGTGTACATTTCATGGGCAGACTCTTCGTTCGGCCTGAAAGCCTCATTGGATCATACAGAATTACTTGTCACTGAGCGTATACCAGAGAGGCTGGGTCTGGTAGACAACCATTATTTGAATTGGCATTTTAGTTAACTTCGTGCACATAGTGGAATGTGTTTCTATTTCTATCATTATTCAATATAGATATTATCAATTATCAAAACCAAATCCACCTAAAGCTTAATTCAAAGTCGCTCACTGGGTTTCCCCGTAGATGGCGCATCTGGGATGTCCATAAATGTATTGTTACATGCATTATTACAAGACTATCGAGCTAGTGCTACATTGAGGAAGCTAACATTATTTATCATTTTACCGCTGCTAAAATTCACTGAAGGTTATGTACTGGGACAAGAATGCCGACACTTCTTTTTGGGGAATAATATATGCAGAGGATAGCCGTTTTTACGAATCTTTGCTGTACTGCGCGAAGATAGTCTTCATATTCTTGTGCATCAAAAGGCAGGCGGTTGTATAGTTGTGTTAGTGATTCGTCGGTATCTGATGGCTTTAATTAGTGCCAACAAAATAACCTCGTGAGAATTTGTAGGCATAGATTACGCTAGAAATTGGAATTTTCACCCCAGGATAGTAAATTCATGGGTGTATTTTTGTTTTCATATTGGTGAACGTCGAGTGCTGTAAGGCTGTAAGGATAAATTGCATTCTATGAAAGCGTAAAAAAATATAAATTATCGTCGTATCGAGAATGGCTCAGTTTCAGTGGGATAGACGTGTTAATAAAGAATAAGCCTGGTTAGCAGTAGAATCCAGCGACAAATGTTATGCTGCTGTTATACTAGTATTGCTTCAGGGTGGAACAAGAATATGAAGAAAAGGCCGTCCTAAAATAAATGTTGGACTAATAATAGAACTGGTTCTTTGAACAGAAAAAGGTTCGACTTTTTTTGCAATCTGAAACGATGGAAGCGCAACTGCAAATGAATGAGAATACTGAGCCGAGGGTTGTCCCAGTCAAAAGTTGACAAGAGGAGGTCAGGATTGCATTTAGAATGAGACATTTGAGGCTTGAACCTGCCAGCGTAAACTTACCATGAACAGGCGGGATAATATTTCGAAGTTCTTAATGCAAAATGGCACGCAGAAAGGGAAATTATTACATATATGAAAAATATATGACAAAAAAATCTCGATTGTAACGATTTTATGAGTGTATCGTTTTTGAAACTGGTTTAGATTTTATGGTTATAAGGGACTTTATGTAGACGTTGGCTGTCGGATTGAAACAAGTTATACATACTGAATTTTCTCTGTTCCTGAGATGGCTTGGGTTGTCATCAACTGTGAGTGAAAGTTAGCAGGCGCGTAAGCAGGTAAATACAATGACGGATAACTAGAAAAAAGGATTCACACAACGGCATTTCTCATGGCATGCAGGAAATTCCAGTATAGGAGTAAGAAAATCGTTATTGTGTGCACACATATAGTATAGTGTGCACACACCCCTTACAGGTTGATGATAGAATGGAATTCTGTGGATCTTCGACTCAATCCTGAATGGTTTTAAAATGTGAGGGGAAAGTTTCGTGGTGTTGAAAGTGTCCATATGGCAAGATGTGTCCAACACAAAAGGAAATATGGGTATTACTATTTGTTGCTGTATGGCTTTTCGATGGAGGCAGACCTATAATATAATTACTTGTGGTCAAGTTGTGCTGGCTTCCATACACACAGTGTTATTGAGCAATCGTCAGAAACTGGAAAAGAAACTTTTTGGTATTGGTACAAAGGCAAACTACGTAAAGGTCCAGCCTAATAGAAAACTTTTTCAGATGCTGTCATACACAGGATACTAACAAAATCATGAGATGAAATACTCAGGACACGGAAAAACCTGAAAGGTATAGCTCACTTTCTATCCCTATCCTTGCCACGAGCACCATCAAACAGCCATAAGTTTCCTTTGTTGCTTGCTCTTCATTCCATACCTGATCCCTGAAGAAACTCTTGACTAAATCTACCGTGTGAACTTACTGGATGCACAGAAAAAACAACTTAACTTCCCCGGTGAAGGGATCGATTTCGTCCTATCACCAACCTACTAGGTAAAATACTTTTCACGAACGAACTTCGTGTCTTCACACAGGCAGGACAGTCACTCAGTCAGCGAAACTTTTTTGTTCTCTCTTTTCTTTTTCAGTGTGTAAACAGATGAACTTGGAAAAAGTTAATATAATAGGGGAAGTACTGTGGACACCGTTCTTGTTCCACCCGGATTAACTTCTCGCTCTAGCTACCCTCTTTTCTTCTACGCTTTTTCCCTCTGTGTACAAAAGAAAATTGATGGAAAGCCCTACCTCTTCCCCCGTTTCTCGAGATAAATTTTCTACTGTTTAACAAAGTTTGATATTTGTGTACGATAGAATAGGTGGGCAACATTTTTGTTAGCGTGAAAGGGGTCTAGAAACAGGTGAAGTATTGTGCACATCTTTCACACACACTTCATGGGTTTTGTGTGCATCTACCATGTAGTTAGTTCTGTAATGGCAACGAAGGTAATACCACGGTAATCCTTAAAGACTAAAGCCGGGAGGATTTAATCAAAAGCATACATCTAGCAATTATAAAAGAATACTTCATATAAGAGAAAAAGACCAAAGTGCTCGCAGTCAGCAGTTACTGCGTTCATGTCTGCCAGCATTGTTCAAACTAACTTCACCCCTTGCGCAAGAGCATGTCACGTGGATTAATTTCCACGACATGGATGGAACGTACGCCTGAAGGCGTACGTTTTATGATATAGTATGTGAAGAAAAAACATTTATAATTCGAGATGATCCATGGGTTTGTGTAGATATTTGGGCTCTAACTTGTAACTGGAGTATCGTTTTACCCCAGGTACGGAATACACAGGATTTAAAAGCATATATCTATAGGTATATATACATACATGCCAGGTGGTAGTTATGCTCTTTCTTTTTGCCTTCTGTATAGTCTTGAATAATTTACGCTTAGAATTCCCTAGGAATCGGATTTGGAACACAGAATCGTCTTTTTTGACAGTAAGAATAAAGTACGAAAAAAAAAAGTAAAATAAGGGATAAGTTCATGAGGTCATAAATAACGACAAAAGTAGAGTTCTCGTCCGTTATTTCATAGCATTGCAGAAGTGTCAAAAGAAGTTATTATTCATAACTCTATGCTGAATACTGTAAGCTATACCAGGGATATATGAGTGAGGATGATGTCGGTATGAATCTTGCAGGAGATTACATATATGACAAAGAATGGTCCACGCGTGCAAAAATATGATTGTAAGTAGTAAGTAGGAGTTGTGGATTATTAAGCAACTGCTAGGACAGGATTTACTACCTGGTATGGTTGAAGTGTGACTGCTAAACCAATCCATTGTGACACCAAAGTCAGATCTCTACCAGAAATAAAAGAGATTTTACCTTCGATGGTGTGTATCATATATCGGGAGTTTGACTCTGCGAATAATTGCCTTTTTGTAAGAGATATTAAATATACTTAAAGGTCGAAGTGAGGGTATTTACAAGCTAGGTCTCATGTAAGTATGTGCCTATAGATACATAATACATGCATGCATACGCATACTAATATTGTTCTAGGGAAACGTCTTTATTTCGTTACCTGTTGAGTTTGAGCTTAAAGTTTGGAACACCTGGTTGAGCATCATCCAAACTGCATGTTAATGCCACGTTAGGATATATATTACCATTCAGGTGAGGCACAGTCACAATCCGTAAACCATGATCTTGCCATAGATTCATGTTTTCCCTTTCCTTGACGGCACAGATTTTCTCATGTTACCTAATGTAAGTTCAGTTGAAATACTCGGAATGGGAATACAAGAGGAAGCTGCGAATTAGATTTAAATAATCTATTGGTATACCTCCCTTTCACCTCGTTAGATTTGTTGGGAAGACGGTGGCTCAGTACCGTGAGGTAACTGAACAAAACTCGCTTCACCAACCAGGGATGGAATCATAGGCTAAGTAACCTCATTTTGAGAAGAGAAACGACTTTTCTATGAGGCCTTTTATTCCCAAGCATGTAAAGAAGACGTGCACATGAGGGAGTCAAAGTGACATGCAAGTAACTACGAACCAGAGCACACACATCCCCATTCCCTGGATGCTGCATCTTCAACTTGTGAGGATGAGGAAATACCATTGTTTGCCTTCCGATTTACCTTTTTTGTTCACAAAGTTTGTGAAGCGAAACATTACTTGAGAAACTGAGTGTAAATGAATCTCTAGGGAGGAAGTCTTTGGACGTGAAATATACAGCCTTTGCTTATGATCTTATATCAAATGAGGATTGTGGGAGGAAGCGAATGTATGCATGTGACTGTGTCTGCGACTTTGCTGCGGGGGCTGGAAGCTAGAAGATGGAAAAGAAAGCTGAGACTTTTTCCCAAATAATATCGATTTTTATAAATACGGTCCGGTTACGGGGTTGAGGTACACATAGAGGCTACCACATACCACGGAAAGGAAAATAAGGTTTTGCCGGAGTTACGCTCTCTGTAGCAAGGACATGTGGAAGCATTTCTTCTGTCGTGCTTTCTTCTCATATTTAGCTTTTGGTCGTACGGAGTCTACTTATGTATGTAGTTCTCCTTCAACTCTTGACTTTTACATATTTACTAGCTTGTAAATTACCGCAATATTTTCCTAGGATTTCTTAGTGTCACAAGGCATTTTATTTGTCAGGCAGCATGTCATTTATTCGAACTTTTAAATCGTATTACTGGAATCGTATTTCAATGTTCCCATAGAAATTACATATAGGAGAAAGTGTAGAAACGAAGTTACATCCACGATCTTGCTCCGCCATGATTTCCACAGGAAAAGTGGAATCCAATTAAGAACTTCGTACATTTGATCTTCCAACTTTTACTGACACCATTTCTTTACACACATGGTTTCCTTCGTGTTAGAAGGAGACTATGCCTAACACGCCCACTCTCACCCCAATAGGCAAAAGGGGAGTTTGCGGTTTTCACAATTAAACGCACGTTATGATTTGTATTAACGCCTTATGAAAAAGGGATTTATAACTATACCTATTGCCTATAAAAATACATAGTTTCATCTCTATTTGAATACTTTCCAGATCACATTCCCCGGAATGGTGATAGTAATTTTGTATATATGTATATGTGTGACCTTCCTTATACCAGGAAAGCGATTGCACGAGAATTTCACGAAATTCATTTCGTATGAGAATTTATTGGAAAAACGTCTGTGGATGGTTTTGCGGTATCATCACCCGCTTCCCTCCTCGTTTTCCTTTCCCCCCATTATCTCCTTTCCTGTTTGTGTGTGCACAAGCCTAGTAGGATTCGTAGTTGGTTTATCTTCCTGACTTCTCGACTATGAGTGCCTGTACCATTGTTGCAATTACTGCCAGGACTTGTAATATTCCCACAAATGCACACTTTCGGATGTGGTTCATTGGTTTTCAGTTTTCTTGATAGAAAAAACAGGCGTATCTGTGTGAAACCTGCACGCCAGTGTTGCGGTTTTTTGTTTGTTGGAGGATGGTAATATTTGTTTTTCGTTGTGTAAGAATTGAAAGTTGAAAAATTGGCGTGCATCTTGCAGAATTTAGGAATACATTAATATATACATAATGCATGTACGTATGTATATGTATGTATGTATATATTACTGTGGGAATAAATATCTGCTTATGCTGCTGTACGGTCAGTGCATGCTAAATAGTTCAATTATTAATTATTCTTACTTGACACATGCTCCTTTATCATTGTCAATACCGGCAGCATAGCGTTTTTTGTGGCTGTTTTTCAAGTGCTAATTTGCAAAGCTGACTGAATTGCTTTTTTAATTGCACGCTTGCGTTCAAAGTGAACCTTCTTGCTGGTAGCAATAGGGCACGAGAAAGAGGTTTTGGGCCGCTTTCACTAGTGCTTGTTGCTGTTACGAAGCTCAATGCTGGATGAGCGATGTTTCAGCGTTGTTGAGTAGGATTTCAGCTAGTACGCTTCCCATGTTTCATTCGGTCGGAGCGGTCATTGCTAAATATCACCAGTAAATACATATGTACATACATATATATTTATATTCTCAGTCTATTCATTTCTTCTCGTCCCATATTAGGTCCCGCATATGAACACAGACACGGTCATTCAAAATAGTGTTTGTATGGGGGGAAAAGATTCACATATTTTCATTCCTCATATATGCCACTAAAAATCCAGGGAGTTTTCACTGGAGAAAGTGAAGGGGTAATGTAGTTAGTCCGCATTCGACATGTTTTGCAGTTGGTAGCTCAGAAGTTATAAGTAAAAAAGCAGCTCTTCCCAACTTTCAAAAGTAGGATCGAATTGGTTGAGTACGTGATCTACGGTAATAAAACCGATGCCCTTCCTGGCCCATCCTCGGAACCCCGCAGGGAATGTTTTAATGATTTTAAAAGTCACGGGGCCATATTGTAATTTCATTATTTCTTAAAGGTGTATGGAAAAGTTTCACATACTATTGGATCTACAGTAAGTTTGTGCACTACGCATCAACTTGTGTGCCATGCACGAAGTTATTGAGGGCCACCAGTGGAAAGTTGTTTGGAAAATGTTTTGTACGTGGACAAAATATGTTTCTATAAAAGACATAATTTACAGTCAGGTTGAATATGACGAAATAATGCAGCATGTAAATTTGCCTGAACATACTGGAATTGTTTTCGGTCAACGTTTGTAATATTTCGACGCATACTTGGAATATTTTGTTCTTAAACAGCATTTATTGTTAAGCCTGATTTTTCATGGAAGACATAGCATTATCAGTGCAATTTGACACTTCATCATGTAAAATTTTCGCGTAAAATGCGCATTCTGGATTCTACGATTTGATGGGACTCGCAATCGTGGATTGAATTCTTTTTTGTTGTTCATGCTTTAAAAACGACCGCTATTATTGGTATAAGAAAGGTTCGAATGTTTTAATTATTAATAACAAATGTAGTTTTTGAGCTGTCATTTACATTATCCAGAGGAATACGTATGTATGTTGAGTGTCCAACTAGCGTACACGAAATTGAAAATTGAGTTCGGTGTTTAATTGCTGTCAGTCATAAGAGAAAGGTTAACCCAGGACTAATGGAGCAATGAGATCTGACCTCATGTTATGTGCAAATGGGAAAAAATTCTGGGAAAACTATATAGAAATATGTTGTTCCCATCCTTTCAGAAATGGCAGAGTGGCATAGATTTTTTTCCATACAGTTGTGCTTATTGTTAGAATCTGTCGTGATTGAACGAAACGGAAGGCAAGTTGAGTGGCAAGGACAAGACCTCACCTCTGACAACTAGCAAATATTCGATCATATTCCACACGTCACTTCGGGCGTTCTGTTCTGGTATCTCCCTCCATGGAGGTTGTGTGAAGTGAGTGTCTACAAGGATGGAATTTGTAGTTCTCGTTATTTCTGGACTTCCGAACCGAACAGTGTGTAAATCTGAATGCCCTCACTGATTACGGGGAATGGAATGGAAATTACGGCTTTGTAGCTTTCACGTGAATGGTGGAGCTCGGGTTTGCATTCATGAATTTAAAAGTACGGTGATCTGCACGTACATAAAAGTCATTAGCATTTAAGTTTGATGGCATTGAGTGTTTTCCCTTTGCTGATTGCAATTCAGGGAGTCCGGTTTGGGGCCACCGATTTTCGGTGTGTAGATTTTCTGAGCACGTACTTGTGGAGATGTTGAGGGCAGATATTCACTCTGAAATGAACTCGCCAGAAACCAAAAGAAGTCGCACGCTGGGTTGCGTCCCGTCATTTCTTGTCTCTATATGTCTATACATATATTATTACATATATATGTTTCTCCTATAACACCCGGAGTGATATGGCGGGGATTGTAACCTACTGGCTTTATTGTTCATTTTATTCCTATTTTGGCTTAAACTACTACGCTTTCTCTGCTCTCAGTATAATTATTTACCAGCGTATAAGGTTTGGATGGAGAAACCATGTCTTTTCCCGGTCTGCGAGTGTGTTCCTTGGATTTTTTGGAAACTTTTTCTTCTGTATGCATCTGGGCGGAAGAGATGGACTCCTTTGAAAGGAAGGCTTAGTAGTCCGGTTTTCTTTTCTCAGTCTTTGGACCGTGTAATGCATACATACCTGCATGTACATGTGTGTTGTGGTGCCACTCCACTGAAAAAAAAAAAGATGTTCAAGCTACATTTGCTAGGCGAAATCTTGTAGGTGTATGTGTATGTCTAGCTGGGAACCGCTGAATGGAAAGAAACCTTACTTGCATATACATCCGCACATATGAGAAACAGCAGGGATTCTGCAGGAGGTGGAGATTTTTCCTTTTTCCAAAAAAGTAGGAATACAAGGGACGATGTTTGTACGTACAGGTTATTCTAAATGAATTGCCAATAACCTGGTTAACTGTAGCTACAGATCAGGTTTTGCTTGCGTAATGCCTTCGTGGTAGGAGGTAGGACTATATTCCAGTGTTCTGTGTACAGTTGACTCACTCTTTCATTCTTACTCAATTCGTCTCCCTCTCTCTTTCAACAACCTATACATGTTTTTTGTTCCAGTTTACCGGCGGGCATCAGATAAATCCTTATCCTTCGTAAAAAAAAAGAGTAGGCAGACTATTGAAACTTTCTCTCGTTCGTGGGCATCAACACACGGGTTTCATGGGTTTTCTGTCAAATTTTAACAAAGATAAAATTTCATAAACTTCTTTCTTGTGTACTTCTTCCATGAAATATTTTATGTTTGCTGAAATCGAAGATAACCTACAATGCCGAGAAACTTTCGAGAACCCTTGGTACTATGAGACGTTTTTCAATATTCGGTTCACGTTATTTCCTTTCTGGAGCAGTATGTATTAAAAGAGAATAAAAGACCACCACTGGCACCAGTATCGCAAACTTCCAACTGGTATCTGTGAAAAGATTCATCCATTTAGTCGTATCACAAAGTTAATTCGGTTCATTGAGCTATTTTGTTTCTATAGGGGTTAAGGGAATTCCTTCCACTATTAAGACGGTAAGTTATAGGAGTATAAGAGTGTGCGGGCTGGAGATATTATTAAGGTCTTGAAAAGAGGAGAAAACCTAAACCCAGAATCATAGCTCGTTATCTTGAGATGCTTTCCCTCGCTGGTGGTGAGGTGCCTCGTCCCTAATACGGCGAAGGTTCAAAGCCTGACTAGCAGGACGATTAGATTCTCCCCCTCGTGTTGAAAGGCCTTGGACCAAGTATGTGTTCAAGCCTAATTTTTTACCCTTGGATTTTGGCCTCCTCTCGGCGGTATAATTGTTAGCCATTTAATTTTTCCGGCCTTTACGTTTGCCATCCTTTCACATTCTCTCTGTCTGTCCTCAATGTGTCTCTGCCGGTGACTTGGTTTTACTACCATCCTTAAAAACCATTTGAGGTGGAAGGAAATCATCCACGTCGTTCCTATATTGATTCAGTAGACGACTTATATGTCATTGGAGAGAGACTTGAGAGACGCTCGTCATTGGACTTGCACCAACTTTGTCTTTATACTACATGAAGAATATTTCTTTCCGGTGTCACAGAATGACTGTAGCAGCCTTTATTACTCCCATGTATGGATATCCTATTTCCTATCAAACTGAAATATCTATGTAGGCATATAGCATTTAGTTTGCTTAGGGGTAGGGGAACGTGGAGAAGGGGGTTGTGTGTGGACAAGTCTGACGAATGGTGTGTGCTTTAAATTGAAGGATCGCTGGAAACGTATTATAATAAGATTACACAGGATTATCACGTTCTTGAACATTTACGGAAGGTTATATATATATGTATATATTATATATATATATATTCGAAAGTCTCCGTGAATACATCCCTTGGGCCTTGGATGTGAGAAGATGTATGCAATATAATATAATGTGGATAGTATGGAACCTATACGTATGTATACGTACACGGAGCCATCAACACTGGAGAGAAAATTGTGCAGTGCAAACAAGTTTTTCAAAGACACTTATCCCATTCTCTCCGTCACGTTCACCCTCTTCTCACCACATATGTATACATAATACATGTCGCCCTGCTGCCGCCATTTCAGCAACCACTTGGTTGCTGGTATTAAATCTATGAGATTGAAAATTAAAGTAAGTGTGTTCCTCCACGTTATTATTAAGCTTATAATGCGACATTTTCCCAAGCTATACATTCCCTATAGTAGGCAGTCGGCATGTGTATGCGATATTATTAGATCTGCAGACTTTTGGGAAGGGATTGGAAAAATACGCTTCACCTGCTTTTTCTCTTCTGCTGAAGTTTTTTTCGCTCACTTCTTTCGTGCCGATCACTTACAGTGGAGAGAAAGTTAGGAATTGTGGAAAACTTTTCGGGGAAACAAACACAATAATACTTTGTTTTTCATATTCCTGTTTCACACAAGTGTGTACTTCAAATGTGCTATTATTGAGTGAATGTTTCTGCCAAAATTTTTCTACACCAAAACATATACAGGGTGACACGAAAAGGTTGTCCAGTGCTGGGATGGGAAGAAATATTCCACAAGTTTAAAAAAATACTAATGTTCCCATGTAAAGCGTGTAAACTGGGATGGTCCTCCTCCGCTGTCCTCCACTAAACAGGAATAGAAATATAACAAAAATACATTCTCGTGCAGAATTTTATTGTGAATCTAGCCAAGCAAACGACATTTTGATGCGGTGTGAATTGACTAGGTTATGCCAAGTTTACTGCGGCAAGTTCAAGAATTGACAATCAAAAAATCAATTTGTACAAAATTCCGATTTTTTAACTTGGCGGTGGTAAATTATTATCGGATCGAGATGTAGTTTGTTTCGGTAGATCTACAACCAAATTTTACATTCGATACTATTTTTGTTGTATTTGTTTTTAGCATTGCTAAAATAATTTTTTTAAACTTGCCACAGAAAATTTGCTATAACTTTGAATGACCCGATGTGGCTGAAATTTTTTTGAGGAGATCCGCAATAAAATGCCACACAAAACCATGCTTTCACGTATTTTCTAGCATTGGAGGTACTGCCTGGCACAGAGCGATCTTATTTCTACTACCCTTTACACACGCTCGCAGTTTCATACATAATGTATGAACGGGAGTGAAAGCGAGTTTTCTTTGGCTGAAATTTACTTTTTGATATTTTGTATGCTAAAAACCTGAAAAAGAAGATGCAATGTTTGTATGTATATTGTGAACTGTCGTAGCTATCTTCAGACTCCTTCTTTTTTGTTTCTTGGAATGTGTAAGTTACCCAACTTACGTACCATTCTCAGTTGTACTTTCTGCAAAATATATGGACATTTATATTCATATTCGTATGTAACTACGTACACAAGTATTATAAGTATTCTAAATTACAAAGTGAAGAGTGGCACCTTGGATATGAAACTATGCCTTGACAAGTACTTCATCATGATATAATGTACATACACAGGCCAGGGAGTCAAGTGTAGATGATGGAATTTCATATGGTGTTGTTGCTGTGAAGCTTTCTAGGGAGGAGAAAGTATGATTGCCCTAAGACCTTAAATGTCAGAGTTTCAATTAGATGAAAGGAGTAATATTATTTTCAACAACATTTACTCTTTTTAGTCAGCTGTCAATGTGTTTTAGTGAGAAGACCGTAGGCATCCGACGATCAGTAAGTTGTTTTGCGTGCTAGTAAAATGACGGATGCCGACGGCAAAGTTGGATCAACTTGTGCAGATAGACATGAAAATTGTGAAGTGAAGTAGCTTCCTCCATACCAAATGATATGAGGTCATTGCGGATATGGTTTAAAAAACAAGTTTGGTACTTCCCTCCCTGCTCCCGCATCCGAAAGCCTGCAAACAAGATTGTTCTCTTTGTGTAGACATGGGAATATGCGTTTTGCATAATATTTATGATCACATTTATCCCGTAGAAGATGCGCGCCACGGGATTTCCAAAATTGGTTTGTATACTATAATCATTGCTAGCGTGGTGCTTACGTAACGTAAAATACTACTACATTTCACACCAAAAGAAGCGGAAGAAATGTATTGTATTGGCTCTGAACAAGGAACTTTTCGTTAGCGGTACGAATGTTAGATCTTCTCCTTCTACGAGAGGAACTTCCCGTTTACGCAAGTAAAGATGGAAGGCATCTGCAGACACGGTTGTTGTTCGTACTTTTATTCTATTTTTGTTTATCTCGTGGTCTTATCTGGTAGCAAGATTCTTGTAGTTGGAGTAAAATATCCTGATGTGGTAAGGTTCTGTAGTATGTGAAAGACGGAGAGGAAAATTCAGGTAATTGGATATACGTACATGTTTGGAGAGAAAAACAAGCTGTGAGTGGTTTGGAAATGCATACTTGGGGGAAAAGATGATGCCTCTGTAGCTTGGGCAAGGCAAAGTCTTCACTGCCTTTCTCCAAAATTGCTTTTGCTCCTTACTATTACATGAAGCATTGGAGTTGGTGAAAGTACGGAAATGGATATTATTTTCATTCTATTGAGTAATTCTGGTCAGGATCATTTCACTTTGCGGAAGGATGTGAAAACTCGGTTGGAATCTTACGCGAAGCTTATTCGATGGTGTTATAGGATAACATGGAAGTTAGTTTGGGCTTAATGAAATTTAAAAGATTGTAGGGTTGAGTCGGAAATCAGGAACAATGATTTTATTGTTTGATTCACGGGGTTGAACTTGCTTATGTGTGATACGAGAATTGTGCGGGAAAAATGTTGCAGACGAGATAGACAACCGCATTTTTCTCTGGGTTTCTTTTGAAATGGCTGAGTACAGTTTTCTCAGGTTACCCCAAGAGAGTTTCTCGTTTTCCTGTGTAGGGCAGGGAATGTATGTCAATACAAGTACACATTCGTAAACCGAACTTCTTCCCTTCTCTGGATTAGAGAGAGGCTTGGTTGTTTTACATACTTTAAACCCGCTTCCGTTGCACAGACACCTGGTTACACTTTATGCTTACGGTCCTGGAAAAAGGGATAACCCGCCAGTACACGTCTCCGAGCAAGTGCGAATACCAAAGTAAAGTGGTGGAGTGAAAGTACTTCATAGACTCTTCAAAATTCTGCGTTTTATTTAGTCTAGCTACGTCGACTTTCATTTCCCCCCCCCCCCAGATGTAGAGTTCCCTATTCTGATAACACCTTAAAACTACTGGAAAGAGGTGACTAGGGATGACAGTATGAAGTTGGTAATGCACGCGAGGAGAAAGTGGATTTTTTTTTGTTGGTAGAAAAAGTTGGGCGAAGATGAAAGGAATCTCTACATTCCGGTTCCATCGAACTGGTTGGGGGGAAAGCGTGAGTATTTGACAGAATTCTCATTCGTTTGTCACTAAACAAACCAATTTAAAGAGGGACGAGTGAGGGGGGCGTTTATGGATGTCTGTAGACAAGGAGGAAACTTAGTTTCAGTCACTGGATATATATTTTTTTAGAGAAGTATATAAGAACTGTATTTGTTATTCTCAAAACATTAATGACGGGATCGGTGGCAGTTTCCTCTTCAAGCTTTTTGTGAGGCTTAATGTTTTAGATGTGTTTTGCATGCGTATGTATATATACATACGTTTGTGAAGGAAACACGCTTGTGTACAAAGACTATACAGTACTTTCTCTTTACTGTGTGCCTCCTAAAAGTAGGCTAGTGCAAGGCGTTTTCCCTGGTGTATGTAAACTCCCGGATTCACTAATGTGTAAGCAAATTTTTCACAGACCCTGCAAAATGTGGCACGTGGAAGTATAACGAATGGTTTAAAAGGGTTTTATTCTCTGTTTCCGAAAAAGTTCGCATAATTAATACCACGGGGACCTAGACCAGCTACCTGTAATTTCTGTGCAATGTGAGGCTAATCCTGCTATCCAAGCGCGTAGTTTGTAGACTTAATATTAAGGGTTTCAACGTTGAAAAAAAGTATACATTGCTCTGTTGTACTTAACAGCCGGTGGTTGCAATCCATATGCCAGTGTGATTTGTAGTTATATTATACCTGAAGATGAGCACCCACCCGAATAACTTCGTTCTGCAGAATTCCTTGAAATCAAGTTTTGAGAGTTCCGAAAAAGCAAAACTTGTCTTTGTCTGATTTCGCTTATGCTGAGGTGTTTCCATGCATGTACATTTTTATACCATGTCAACTTAATTGCATGATGCATGCTAAGCAGAAACTTGGTTAACAAAGGGATTCGTGAAAACTTTTGGGGTACTCGTGCTCCCTTTCACATGTGTGTATTGTATTGAGTACAATTAAGATATACAGGAGGAGGTATTTACATTCTGTATATTCATTAGTGCAAGTCATACAATTTTGTGACTTTCCTTCGTGCAATAACCGTTCATGGGGAAGAGAAGTTATGCTTAGTTTAATAAAGTTTTGTTAAACTTATTGTAGTAGACACTTCACCCGGACAAAATGGCGGCCAATTTTTTTTCCCCCGGTCAAAATTGTTCCTTGTAGTTTTTATGGTCCCACTTCACCCCTTATAAAGTGTTCTTCGTCCCTTCTTGGAAGAGAGACGTGCAAACTATATCTCTAGTCATTGCTCAACGGCTTGTAAAAGGATAGTTTTAGCAAGCGTAGGAAAATGTGTGAATTCTCGAGATAAGAGCGGTTTTGTGGAAACATTTGTCTTGTATCAGTTACATAAGTAGCCACTAGCCGGTCATAACCTCGGAAGAACACAGAGGCTGTGCAAGCTGAAGAAGTAAAACAGAATTGGCTGTCGTTTAACCCATTATAATAATTTGTGTCTCTGCTAATCATACCTTCACGTACAGCGTGCCAAAGAGTTTCTTACATTTTTAGCACCTTCATTTAAAGGCAGAAACAGCTGGATTTGCAACTGTGTGTGCAGATCATTTCTGAGTAAGAGCCTACCCAGAAATGGAAGACCAACTGCGCGGAACATAAAAAAAAAACTTTCTGGCCGGAGAAAAAAAACTGGATTTCAAATAATTTTGAAGCATACATACTTCGACTCCAGTAGCTAAAAGGAACTTTTGTAAAATAGAGAAGGTTTTACTGTTATTTCTTTGTCCATTTTAGGATTATAACGCCTCACAAAAGACTTGATTTGGCACACTTAACATGTAGGGGAGTAGCCAAAGACCGCCTCACATGTTTCAGTAAGCAATTATGACTGTAGCGCATTGTGCGGTAGACCTCGTTAAATTCATGGGATGTACCAACAATGCATGAAGGAGGGACTGCAGAGCTGCAAAAAAGTTACAAATCGTTTTCTTGTTCTTTGTATTAAGCTCGACCGAATTCCGGGTTGTGTTCTGCTCCGGCTTTACAAGCTGTTATTATTACTCTTTAAACATTACATGTGTGTTCAGTGTGTGTTAGTTTGGCCTAGCATGCATTCATGTTGATATGAAATGGAATAATGTGGGATAAAAAGAACGACTAATCGATCTTGTTGTTCTTAGTGTTTAGTGTTTATATTGACGTATAGTGGCGAAAGGAATAGTGCTTTTTTGGGCAGGGCAATAAAAAGAAAAGTGGAGATGGATTGGAAACCAGTAATGCGACAGTAAGCCGGGGAAGTTATTTTTCAATCTTCTTTCATAAAAGTAATTTTGGGGTTCGCATTATTATTTTAGTGACGGCAGGAAATGGAAAAATGCTCATTAATGTATTGCCAGGAAAGGAGCTTAGATTCTGGTGGAAGAATTCCGCTGGATTCTTTTTAACAGACCACGCGGAATACATTTACTTCTGAGACTTAAGAAACATGTTGATTGTTGCTATTTGTTATTTTTAGGCCCATGTAGATATACATATGTATATGTAAAGGGAAGTTTGATAAAAGATTTGGAACGTTGAACAAATTGAATGGGACCAAGTATTTTCAAGAATTTTGTGACTTGTAGTCTAAGCGGTAAAGGAAATTGACTAAAACTTTGTGCTTTTTCACTTGTAAAAAGACTTGGGTGGATTTTGAATTTCTCCTGTGTCGTTCCTTCACAAGGTAGTTTTGTTCTTTAAATTGAATTCACGTTTCTTGTATCCAGTAAAGTCTTGTAGAAAGAAAACGGAAGAACTCAATCAGTCGTTTACCTAAAATTTGACAAAACTTTCTGGCACCTTTTTGCAGTATGCTCCCAGCGAAAAAAAAAGGAAAAATCCTTTTCAGCCCCGCTTTCTCTTCTCTCGCTTATGCCGTGAGAACGCTGGGGTGTAAGTATGTACTTGAAATGTGGGCTCGATATGATTGTATTAGATTTCGCATCCTGCTTGGGGTCGGCATGTGCGGAACCAGCAGCAGTGGGCCGTACGGAGAGAGTGAGAGCGGGGAAAGAGAAATTCTCGAAGCTATCTAGTCAAAGTTAGTCTTGCTGTGTCGTCAACTACGTACGGACGAATGTAACGTTTTTCTCCTTTCGTGCTCACGATTTCATCCTTCGCTGTGTATTATTATTGTCGCGTTCGGAATCAAATCGCTTCCTCTCCAGAATATTTTTTGTTCAGCTCCAGCAGTTGTGCTTCGCAACACACACACACACGCACAAGTTTTGTTCATTACCATCTATCTAATTTGCTGAATATTGGTTAATGACTTGGATTTCACCTCTGCTGTACTCCTCTTACCTGTGCAACTAATATCTTCCATGTGTGTGTGTGTGCTTGTGAATTTGTGATAACTCTTTCTCTTTGTTTCCATATTCTACTATAGCTATCACATTGCAATGAGTTATTGTTGTTAAGTCTACAATTGCTTGGAAAAATGTCCGTTTATTTCATTTCACACCGGCCTTTGAGCTGTACAAAAAAAATCGTGGAAGATTTCAGTCAGTGTCATTGTTTGTCTGTATCCTTCTGTGCTTGGATGTATCTGGTTGTGTGCCACACCATTTGCTGGTCCTGAGATTTTGAATTCATGTCCAATTGAAGCTTGTTAATTTTGACGAGAAGTGATTGGAAAGGATTTAAACGCAAAAATTTAATTCATTAAAAATTACTGTCCTGGCGGGATAGATACAAAATATCAGTGTGCAATTTGAGTTTTTACAAATTCAAAATATCTGTGTGAAAATCTTTCATGGCATTGCTACAATCGTGAGTCCTACACAATGATGTTCTAATAGGTTCCTTGTCGTCTCTCTAGACACAAGTAGTATAAATAAATTTGGGAAGAAGAATCTTTAAAAAAATCTGCTATCTGAACACAGCATTCATTTGATACCTGTAATTTGAACTCATTACGTACAAAGGATTCTAGTTATTACCGTCATTAAGCTTTTTTTTTTGAGCTGCATGGAATCAATTCATCAATGATCATCAATTGGGTTTTTAATTGGAGAGAAAGGATGGTAATAGACTCCTATTGATTTGCTAATTCTTTTCACCAAAAAAAAAAAAACAATACAACAAAAGGGTATTCTGTGCGTAAATACTCCTGCCATTAAAAGCTCAGAAAGCGCTGGAAATAACGATGAGAAACAGTCGTCGAGCGGGATTCTCATTATACAGATAATTGAAAGGGAAGATATGACCTACAAAGTGAATGGCTGCTGAGAGAGAATTTAGCCCTGTGCATCTGTTCTGCCTCTCTTGGCATCCGTAATATACGTGGAGCGTGAGAGTGAAAGCACAGATTTTCGAGTGTCCTGAGGTGCACGTCAAGGGAAACAAGACTGGTTGTGAACGATTGAAAGAGACAATGAGTGATAAGAGTGTCAAAAACAATCAGGGTACATCAAAACCGAAGCGGAAAATCTCTCTGCCTTGGTTTCGCCAAAGTTCTTTTAGTCCTCATGCAGCTCTCATGCGACAGCATACAATTGATGCTCCGGGTTCTCTTCGGTACCGTTCTTTTGACCGAGCGGCCTCGCAGGTATGTGCTTGGGTTTAATTCATTCTTTTCCAATGCCCGCTATGCATTTATGTTTATTTTCGAGACGGGAAGGAAATAGAGTGAGTCGTGGGGTATGTGTATGTATTTTGTATTGTGATGTTGGTGAGATAAGAGCCAGTTGGATCTTGTTGGTGTCAGTTGAGCATGTGTTGTCTGTTCCCTTGGAAAATCCGAGTAAAGGTTAGCGGAGGAACTTTGCAATTGTAAATACTCTCCGTCTCTCGCTTTCTGCCTCTCGCTCAGATGTGTACTATTTGAAATTCAGGAATAGCTGAAAGGGGAGGACAATGGGAATAAAATTGAGATACTACACTGGCGTTTGATGTACATATTGTCAAAGTATTTCTCTAAGCTATTTTCGCCTCCTCTTGTTTTCCTTATTGAATTTTTATTGACTTGATGGCTCGAAATCGATTGAATCGATCTACATGTTTCAACAATATTTTCTTTTACACTAACATACAAAGACTTTATGAGCTCACACACACCCACTTTCACGTGTGTCATCTCTGGCATAAGTGTATTCAGTCATTTACGTTACAATCACTAGGACGTCTGGAGGGTGGGTTAAAAGACCACCATTCCTTCATTGAAATCATGTATACATATACTTCTAATGCTCAAGAAGCTTTTGTGGGTGTGTGTAATGTGTATTACGTACTGCGTACATGTCCATGTTCCATATCTTAGCTTTGTTCTGTTAGCCCCTTTCATCCTTCGTTTATACGGACGACAAGGGAACTAGTACCTCGGATATATACTGTGAAATTATTTTGTTTTTTTTACATGAGCACATGAATACACTTTGCACCAGGAAAATTTAGCGGTTAACTGTTTCCTTTACATACCAACTGTCGGCGCTCTTTTTTTTTTACTGCCATGTGGAGGTAGAGAGACCTGGAATGTTTTTTAATAACTTTTGTATTAGAGGGGCTTCATGTTTGTTCAATGTTAGGTTCTTGAGCATTGAGAAGTTGCCAGCATTTTGAGATAATCAGTTTGTTTGATTCGTCGCGTGAAAACCAGGCATTCAGTGTGATGTAGAGTTTAGGTGCAGTTTTACATGTCTCTATGCTAGAACTGGAACACTCAGTGGGGCAATGTCAGATATTGCTTGGTGATAAGGGAATGACTGAGCAGTGCAAAGTGCAACTTTTTGTGTAAAACATCAGGATTTACTAAAAATCTGTAATGATGACTAACAATCAGTTCCACGTGCTTGTGCTACACGTTTAGCTGTACTGTAATGTTTATAGTATTTTCACGCCAAATTTACTGAGAAATCAATTCAGTAAGGTTGCCGCCACGGATATACTAATACCATAGAATGAATGATTTTTGTTAGCCACACGGTATATGTCATGATGATAAATAGGAGGCTGAGAAATGGTGAACTAATGAAATTCATCCTTGTAATCTTTTGATGTTAATAATACTATTTTGTAAGGTAATTATGTAGTTGAGGTGAACGTTGAGGGTAAAAAGCCGAAAAATTCCCGAGTGGGAACATGCTACTTTGCTCGTATTATTTCGGCTATATTTGTGAATGCAAAAAAAAAATCTGTGTTCCTGTAGGGAATCATATAATGTTGCTGAAGTAAATATTTATTAAGCCTTCCTGCTTGTCATTTTCTTGTTCGGGGCGAGTATGTTACTTAATCCGCGCGACTACGGAAGTGGAGAAAAAAAATTGTATAATATTCCTTTGCGCAGCAAAGAAATCTGTGTTTACTTGCTTACCATAACAAACATTATGCAGTCGCGGAGGGCGAAAGACCTTTTATGTTTAGTGGTGTTGAGAGGAGGCAGGTACGAAGTTTTGCTTTGATCGAAGGCGATTTAATTATAGTATGCTTACGTTGTCACCTTTGGAGTTGTTCTTGTTTGAAATTCCCCTTATTTGAGACATCATCATGAGGCATTTACTTATAGTCCGTGACGCCGGTGAAAGCACCCTGCACCATTTCACGTTCAGAGGGTGTTTGTGTACACGACAACGGTTTTTTATTTGGTGTCTAAAATACTAATGAAATGCACAATAAAGTCCCGGGAGGAAGGAAGCAGGACGCAGCTCAAACTAAACTTCCTAGGCTATGAAGGGAATACGGAGGCACTTACGTGAACTACCTCCTTGGGTGTTTCCTCCTGGTTCGTTCTCCCATTTTGTACCACGGAGAAAGCAGGAGGATTTTTATGCAGCATTTTAGATCAATAGTATTTGGGGAAATGAAAGAATGTGAACATTTATTGTGATGAAGGTAGGTATAGGTAGGTTATGTACATATGTACGTAAGTACATGTGTAAGTATGGAGCACATACTCATAGGAGCATTTGCTCGGACACCAACTAAATTGGCACGTGTGCTTATCCTACCGCAAGAGAAAGCCTTTGCTAGTTGGGCTCATGCATTGTATGTGACCCAAACATAAAAGTATAGTGAACGTGTTGTCTGGAAGCACAGCATGTTTCACTTTCACCATCGAATACTAGCTGTAAGCATGCCGGCGTGTCAAAGTGTTGGCTCTCAATGGAATACGACTTTATTGTACGTATACGCACACATTAGGTACGTAATATACATATGCCTATGTACATATGTAAGTATGTAATACTAAAGGATCCTCTCACGTTTAGCTCGACTTGAGCGAAGGCACTTAATTTCTGTTGCATGTGAGCTCATCGTGACGTACGCCAATGGCAAGTACATAATTTGGGGTAATAATTCAGGCAATCATTTCTACAATTGACCTTATTATGTGGATGGGACGAGCTTTTAGGAGTGTAAAATTAAACATTAAATGAAAGACAACGGGCAATTCATGGTTGAATTTGGAACGAAAGCATTCATTTACGTGTTTGCTGTCGCAATTGGATTTGTTTGTGTTTCTTACAGTGGCCCACCTGTTGGGTAACGGTTTGGGAATACAATTAGCTATAATAATAAATTGTTATGTGAATCCCAGGTTTGCCCGTTGACCGAGCTTATGCTTATGTTTCATACTTTGGCCGTCCAAATAGCACATCACCCTTCTTTTCACACCAAAATACTGTTGGCAAAAGTTCCAGGAGGGTCTAGCGTTCGGTCGAAATTCAGATTTTCGAAGTTTTGAAAAATGGATATGGATAGGTATTGCATGGATATGCTTCAGATTTTACCTCTTCCCAGTACCTTACTTTCACCAGGGAAAGTCAAGAGTGAAAGCAATTTCTGTTTGAACATTTTTTCAACTGCGTCTCAGACTTACAACAGTTAGAAGTAGCAGGAAATGTGTGGTCGGTGTGATGCCGGCGGGGGAGAAGGAGGCGGTAAAGGAGAGAATTATGGCATCTCTTTGACTTCCCTTCAAAATTGAACTACACTAGACATGAGAGCAGGGCACAGAGGAAAGATTGCGCGGTTCCTTTATCCCTGAATAACTTTCACATCTTGCCCGGGTGAATTGGGAGACTTCATAAATCATTTTAATCTATGGCTGGAAGGAGTAGGACACAAGAAATGAATGAGCGAAGGGAAAAGACAAAGGAGAAGAGGAACAGTGTTGTGGGGTGTCAGTAGCCAGGTCTATTATGTAGCCTTGGGGTTGTTTGTGGATCTTGGGAATCACTTATTTTCACGTTTCTCAAAGACTTTGATTTTGATTAGTTGTAGTCCTGCAGGGTTTACATGGATTGTATTAATTTGTTTGGCCCTGGTATTTTATGGGAAGTGTGTATATCCACATACAAGACCTGTCTATTCATTACAAGTGATTGGATTCCACGGACTTTCTCCGTACGATTTTGTGCGATGTGCCCCCTAGGAATTCAGTAAATTGATAGATCTTTTGTTTTCTTTTACATACGCGCGAGGAATGGGCAGCGCGAGGGGTTCTGGCAGGTGTTTTGGAAGGAAGAGCTATTTTTCTTTTGGTGAAGTTGTAACCCAAGTGATTACTATATCCTGGAAGTCTTTCGTAGCACGTAACCCCCTTTTTTTTCCTTGACGTCTTTGTTTCACAGACACGACATGACAAGCTCAATTTATTTGAACCTGAAGCTATACCGTTCCCTACCATTTTGTTTGTCTTGCTTTCTCCTGTATCGAGGAATAAGATGGTGAGTAGGTTGGTGGAGGTCTATGGTGAATACGCCTTAGAAATTCACTCTCACACGGCAATGGGCCCAAGTTCCCAATAATTTCTTCATCCCAATCTTTTCCGCCCAACCATGTATGGTTTAAATTCCCAATGGACTTTTGTTGGATCCTGCCCGAAGGTATAATAGTCCTATTCTCAATCACTGCTGATCCAATTAAAATTTGATACTCCTTTTTTTTGCTGTAAAGGGCTTCATTTAATATCACAAAGATGAATTCTATGGAACTACATCCACGCACATCTTTGCCAATGAACAATCTTTGACATTTTCTGCTAGCGCCGTCTATCGGCAACCAGACGAAGGTGACAAGAAAACTCTCAGACTTACGTTGCGGCTTGCCTCTGTCATTCAGCGACGGAAATCGTCCGTCTTTTCCAAAAATTAATTAGTATGATAAATTGAGACCCTGTCAAGTTCCGGATTTTGTATAAATAAATCCGGTTCACTATATAAATAAATGTTTTCTCCCACAATAATAATAGTCGATGAGGTGGTGGTGTAATTCTTGAGTCAAATTGATGGGAACAGCTTGAATATTTTCGAATTCTGCACATAACACGAGGTATTTTTCGGATTGAGTTAAACTATTAGTTATCGCCCAGAGAATTTACAATAGTGAGACGTCTCATAATTTTGCCGTGGATAATGAAAGGATTTCTCAGAGAATGAGTAGACATATAGATATCACTAGGATACTGAAACAGTCTGAACAACTGAACATACTAAAAAGCTACTCAGAACGATTAGAATTTTCGGTTTCGGACACGCTGGGAAGGTGAAGGCATATATATCACAAGTGATTGTGACTTGAGGACCACCTTCAGAACGTTCACAGAATAGGCGTTGTGCAATGTAAATTGAGGAACAACTTGAAACTATTTAACTTAACAGATTACAAGCAAGTCGTTCAACGGAAACGGTCTGGCAAACCGCACGCACATGGTTGTTTTCTTTGAGGGAATGTAAAAAAAAAAAGTAGATTTGGTATAGAGGAAAAGAAGAAAAAAAGGATGTTTGTTAAAGAGAGTATGTAAGAAAACCCCCGTACACAATAATCTTCTTCATTCTGTGTCACTGCTTTTAAACTCAAACAAATACATACATTATTTCAATTCATTTATACTTGTACACGGAGGAAGGCGTTTCCGGATTTTATTAAGTCCGTATGTGCCAGCAATTCCATGCACACCATGAATCGTGTGAAAACAGAAGTGAATATGTACAAGGTTTTAAGAGGAAGCTGCAACGCGTGCCAAAAAAAGTTTGCCATCGGTGTAGTTAAAAAAGGACGCGACAAGTTACAGCCAGAGTTTATTGCCGTTTCCAGCTATTTGTACTCCGAACTTACACACACTCTCTTCCTTGTACACGAAATTCAGGAGAAACGAAGGGAGGCGAAGGATGTAGGCAATGACAGGCATCCGCTCTTCTCTATGTTATACTCCTGGGCCTTTTTTTATAGCTTTTTTCATTGTTATGTTGGAAAAACAGAAATGCTCTTGTATTACCAGTCCAGGTAACGTATGAAGATTGAGGGAGCGCTAATATGCACACTGTTTATACATAAAAAGAACTAAAAGTTTTAGTGTATTTCGCACATCTCGTATCAAACCCGGGCTCACATGAAACCCCGTATTGCTTTAAAACTGACTGTTAAAGGATGAAAACAGGGATTTTATCTGGGGTCCTATTGTCTACAAATGTGTCTGCTTTCACGTGGTAATGTAGAATACAATTTGAACTGTGAGAAAAATCATAAGGTTAATTTTGCTGGGAGTGATTTGTTGAACTAGGTTGAAACTAAATGAACTTCTGAATTACTGGGAATGGCTTGTGCTTTATAAAATAATAATAGTGGGCCCGGAATCACTTTTGGATTGGCGAGATGCTTCATTAGGTGAGATGAGTATACATGAAACAAAGATGCATGGAAATTCGTGGAACAGACGGATGGATTCTTGACGCTAATGATTCCTATGTTCCTCGCACCGTCTGCCTTTACCATGTCGTGGCAAGGGAAACGTTGGCTGCTACTATTCGGGAGGAGAAAGTGGGGCGCGCTCTATTCTGGAGAATGGTGTTACAACACGATTGAATTTTCCCTTTAACCAAATGCCATGACACGCTTAATGGAGTAGTTTTGCTAGTCTACGTTCTGCTCCTCTCCAAGATTTCCAGATCTTTGAACTGCCAATTACGACCTGTCCCTTGTAACAACTTGGAAGTTCGTTATGGTGTCGCCTCCTGAGCTTGTACTATCTCCTTGAAGATACGCAGGCTAAGGCGCCACATACGGACACACACACGTGGAATGTTTATGTAGTACTTTCAGAAGATGCAGTGAATGTGTATAATGGCTTGTTCTTGTGCATTATGAATGTATTGTAATTAATTAATGCAACCTACAATAAGTTTTGTGCCTACGCATAGACTTGATATTGCCAGTAGTCTTCTTTTTGGGGGTACCGCCTGGTGATTCCGCCCGGTTTGTGTACGTTGTTGGGAGGTGTTTTCATTGGTCGTTTTATTAGCTTTATTGTTCCTGTACGTATGTATGTATACGGTCGTGAGTTAGTGACAAGAGGAAAGAGCGAGAAAGCATACATAAGAGCCTTGTGCTTAACTATGTCTCTTCATGAAACATATAGTTTGTTATAAGGCGTGCTGGAATGCTAGCTCGGACTAGTAGAAGATATTTTTTGGGGAAAATTGAACTCGTTGGTGTACAAGTGAGAGGGAGGGAGAGAGAGAGTGTGTGTGTTTGTGTGTTAGTGCTGATGCTTTAATGTGTTAGAGATGGCGGTGATAAGAGCGTGCTTGTGTGGAAATAGTACGATATTAAGATTAGTGCTTTTTCTAAAGACTACGCCTAGACTTTGGCGGCGACTGGAGGAATGGGGAAAGTGGTTGTTACAAAAATTGCTTCATGGTTTTTGTATCACCAGGATCACGATGTATCTAGTATCTATCCCTGAACATATAATAAAAGTGAGGTGGACATTAATATGAGAAATAATTGCCACGTATATGTTCATGGTTTTCGCGGGAACGTTTTTTTTTTTTTTACTGGAAACGTAGTCTTTTCTGGCCGCGACATCACATTGTAAAAAAAAAGGGGTGTCAAATAAAGAAACCTTGGTTTTCGTGGAATTACTTGAAACGTGGGGGTAGTCGGTAATCCTCGGTCGGTGTTGCTGGGTTAATACCTTAGAACTGATGCTGACTGAAAGGCTTTGTTCACGTTACGCACTCAGTTTATAGGGATTTTTTTTTAAGTTGGTAATAGGTCCAATGGATGCTAGTTAGAGGATGGGGCACAATGATAATGTGATTGCTATTAGGAATTACGCTTCCGAGTTTCTTCGGCGACTCTTATCAGCTTACTGTCAAAGCTCGTTAGTGTACCAAGGCATACTTGGAACCTGAGGTTTCACATTCAACCATCCCTCCCCCTCTGGTGGAGACGGGTGAATGTGAGTGTGTTTGTCCAGACTCTGTTAGGGAAAATGCTGCTGGTAAGATGAGGAGAAAGTCACCACTGTAAAAAAAGAAAGTCAATCCTTGGAGTGTCGTGCTTTGAGGGCAATATTATAAAAAGAAAGGACCAGGCCAATAAGCCTGAAATAATTATTATGTCAATATAATAAGGGAAAGAATGCAATAATGTATCGTCACTCGAGACAAGTATAAAGGAAAAACAATTTCATTTATGTCAAGTGGTGGTGAAAGCGGAGCCTGGGTAAAAGTTGAGAGAAAAGTGAAGGCACTTCAAATGGCAGTTTATGATAACTTGTTGAGATGGGGAAAGTCAGCACTGGTTCTCGTTTTGAGTTGTATTACTTTGTTTTGTTTTTTTGACAATATGTTGAGGGAAGAAAGAAATTGATTATTTTCGGCATTTCATATGTATATGCATGTAATATTAATTTCAATGTTTCAAAATTTTCCTCTCCTTCATGTCTTTGAACTTTGGTACGTAATTTTCTGAATTTCTAGAGTTCCGTGGACGTAACATGGGTTGTGGCCGACCATCATGGATCACCTGGGAGCAAAGAGCTGACCGTTCATAAAGGTCAGCAAGTGGAGATACTTGAGATCTCAAGTGGTACTCCAGAAATGTGTTTAGTACGTTTGTTGATCTCTGGAGATGCTCAACCGGAAGGGCTGGTTCCCATCTCGGTTCTCAAGCAGCTTCCCCATGCCCGTCTTCGCTCTAGTGGAGACCAGGAGAACGGTAAGTATTGGGAAATTTTTGCTGTAGCACACTCTCCCGGTTCTAGTGAGCACTTACAACTCTGAAGTAGTTTTCCCCGTCCTCCAAGAGGTCGAGGATCCTGTCGCCTTGAGGCAGCATGGAGCTGCGGAACAGAGGGAATCGAATTTTTCACCCGTGTATACATTTTCCCTCGTATTTCCTCCCAGCATCTCTCTTTCTCTCTCACTCTTGCTCGTGCTCTTTCTCTTTCTCTCTCTCTCTCTCTTTCATGCTCTCTCAACTTCCCTCCTTTCTCCTCTCCTTCGTCTTTTACTCTCCTCCACACTCATTTTCTCCTGGTATTTTATATTTGTCCTCATGCTCTTCGTTACAGGAATATAAAGATTTACACACATATGTACATTAGCTGACATTGTAGTGGGAGAACTGGTAAAACTAACATGGACTCAGAGGAAAAGTCCACGACGTTTGCGCCCTACAAATGATCGTATTGAAAGGGACGAAATGCAATGCGGAAAGGAAAAACCGTGTACGTATAAAATGTTGGAGGGAGAGAGCAAGTCACCCAGGTCTTTTTGTTACCAACACGATTCCGATTCTGGTTTCTGGGTCGCTTCTTGCAATAGCAAGAAAAGTTGGTAGAGTAAAAAGTTGCTACGAGTTTGCCTCTGAGAATAAAATGTGCAGTGTATGAGAGAACAATTTTTTTTTGTGTGCTGAAGTAAAAACTGATTGATTCCTACTCTTCTTCTCCCTCTCTACCATTTCTCTTATATCTATACACATTACTTTCGTTTTACATTTCTCCTTTTTACTGTAATAATACTGTTACTCCTCATTATTCTACTTCATCTGTCGTCATTTCTAAATTTACTAAAACTAAAAAAAAAAAATGTTTTTGTCTGTGTGATCTCGTTGCATTCAGTATAGTGTCGTGACATTGTACTACTAACACTATTCACTATGTAGTGAGACGGACGGGGGCAGACTTTCGTACTTCAGAATTTGTTGGTGACGTAGTAGTTAGTACCTGTAATTGCTATTACCTCGTCAGCAGGTGTGTTGTTGTACATAACTCAAAGTTGTGCACCCTACGAAGGAGTCTCTGGCACAAATAAATGATAAGTTTCTCTCTCGTGTTTCTCGGCATATCCGGGTTTCACATTCACTGTTTTTCTCAGTCGGTGACAGTACTTGTTCGGCTGTAGATGGGAGAGAGAGAGGCTAAATAGTGTACATGACATAGGCAATCGTTGTAAAATTGCCTTATCCGTAATTGTTTCCTCAAAGTGTCAGTTGTGTCTTCTTTTTTTTCGTTGTTTTAATTGAATATTTCCTAAATGTTTAATATTCAAATTTCGACTAAAGTGAAACAACGAACTTGGCTGGTCTAACATTCTGAATTGATTGTTGTCGTAACTTGTGGTTCGTTCTATGTGAAATAACAGAAAAGTAAACATTATTCAGGTGAGAGATTTACAGAGAAATTGTATAAAAATCTACACATTAAACTTAGATCACAGCTTGCACATTTGCCAATTGCATTCTCTAGCTTTTTAAGCGTTACACATTTGTCTTGCATTTGTTGTGCTAAAAAAAAAAAATCAAGCTCCCCTGCTGCTTGATCCAATTCATGTGTACAGTACATGCTACACATGCATCGAAAGCTGGTTCTTGTTTTGTGTTGTTGTTTTTTTTTTATTTTATTTCCCCGATTGTAAAAGGTCAATTGTTATTTCCAAGGATGTGTACGGGCCAGAGTTCCTGGGAAGCAGGACACAGCTCAGGAAACGAAATTGCCACTATTTGCTTCAGTTTAGCAACTGGTTGAAAAACACCCGGGTTTTATTAGCTTGCCTCCTATCATGTTGTAAGTTGTGGAATGAACAAATTTACTACCTCTATAAAAGTGGTTAACTCAATGTTGGGAATTCGGCTTCCCCCTGCCCGGATTATCTTGTTTTTTACTTGATGTAATTTGTTGTATATCTGTGGAAGTCCCCTTTCTGCCATGTTGGCAGTGCTTCAGTCCGGCCAATTGGTTTGTGGCGAGAGCTCTTCTCCAGTTTTTTCACTCATTGGATTTCGGTGAATGTGATTAGGAAAGGCCGTATGGAGAATTTTTCCCACCGATTAATCCTTTTCGATTCGAAGTTTACAAAAATGAGGCGGAAACAGATATTTAATTTCATTAAAAAAATTCGTTTCCCGTAGCTGGCTTGTAGTCCTTCCCGTCGAATTTCTTCATTTTTGACAGCGGGAGTGGTAGACACAGCTCTTCCATAATAGCAGAAAGGTACTGCAAGGCTATTAAATTATGTAGAAGCAGTCACAAATGAGAAATTAGAATTACTTCAGAAATTATTTTGTTGCGGGTATTTCATTTAGTAAAGATCAATTTTGCAGTTTAGTGCCAATGGTTACTAGTTCCTGAGGCAGACAAGGTTGCTGTTGATTTTTGAAACCGTTTTTTTTGTTTCCTCAAATCTGTCACATGCTCAAAGACGAATAAACATTGTGGGGTTTCCACTCCCCAGCAAAACAAGGTTGTGCAATGTTTATTGTTTAAACTCCAGCTCCCACACCCTTCTCTTCAGGGTGTGTGATACGCATATTTTGTGAGCTCTGCTAAATGTGTACAGCCTACTGATGGTGCTTGTTTTTCTGCGGCACATGTAAAGGGCTGATACAAATCCATCAGAGCATGAAAACTTTTGAATTCTGTTGGCTCAACACACGTGCCTCAGCTCTTTCTTTCTCTCTCTCTCTCTCTCTCTCTCTCTCGCGTAGCAAAGATGTACCTGATACGTCGAGAATTTTGGTCAATGATATGATTCATTATTTACGGTAGATGGTTGACAAAATATTAAATACTGTTACATACACAATGAGTGTTCCTAGTTGTACATGTGTATACGTATACATATGTAAGTATATGTAATATGTACGTCTCCCTAGGAAAACTCTCGCGGATTATTCCAGCTTTACACTCCTCTCCCCCAAGTCTTGAGGGACATAACAATACAGCTCGAGCTACTATGTATTTATGTATACACGAAGCTAGCGCAGTAAGCATTGCACATCAAACTCACCGAGCTGGGAGAACATAGGTAAATAATGCTTGAAAGTGGAGAGTATGTATAAATTTCGTATTGGATACAGTGGCATTCAACCTAGCCGGGAGAGAAAGGTATAGGAGACGGATTTTTTTTAAGGGGAGGAAACAACTTGTCTACAACTTCCTGCCATCGTTATATCCCCGTAGTATTCCACGCAATCAGTGACAGTCCATGTCTCGTAGAGATTATTATTTATTTCCCAGAGTAATTTCCACGGAATTCCGTTGAAATGGTGTGACATCATTAGACATCCATTATGTACCGTGACGCTCAGCTGTACTTTGTACTACTGGAGCTCTGCTATTTTTTTTTCATGAGGAGTTCTGATTATGGGTATGTGAAAGCTCAGGTAAACAAGCTGGTCCTGCGAAAGAGCATTATTGCGGATTGAAATTGTGTTTAGATACACGACCAACTTCCAAGTGGTTCTAAATATAATGCACAGATGAGAGCTATATAATATGTGAGTATTCATATTCGTTAGTTGTAGCAAAAAAAAAAGTGTGTGCGGTGACATGTTTTTCAACAGCCGCCCTCGTTTTTTCACTGTCTCCTCTTGAGATCATCCGATAGGCTCCGCCCTTTTCCAATAATATTTCCTCTGTGCATTTTTGGACTGTATTATCTACATGCATACAGTGTAGAGGCTGTATCGCGAAGGGACGTAGAGATTATGAATAGTGAGCTCATCGCTGTAATAGGCAGTGACAATGCAATTATATGTTGTGTCCATCCATTCATTATAATTTTACTGTATTTTAAAACTTGGGGTATTCAGTAGCCGCCAACTTAACAATAGTTATGCTATCAAAATTGCAAATCTTGGTCACGTATGTATGTACATATGTGTGGTTAATTATTACTTTCAGCTTTGATTTATCTGCAATTTCTCCTATTACGGATTGAACGTGTATATTGTTTATACACATTTTTTAAGCATGTGGCTAGATGAATTCCAGGAAACCCGATGGTAACGTGTGTACTGTTACCCTTACCACTGTGATGGAAACGAAGGTTTTGCTAAGAATTTTAGTTATATTCTACTTTTCATAAGTATTAGCATGGAACTGCATTCAGTATTAATGTTCATTGGGTAAATTTATGAAGCCACTTTTGTCGTACTTTGTATTCTGCTAATGTTGTCATTTGTTCCCAAATGATTTGGTCTGGCATAGTCAAACAAAGTAATCTTTGTAGTTGTATGTATGTAGTGTAAGGGAATTTAAAAATCAACAAAAGTTATTAGTAACGAGGTGCAGGAGTCTTTAACGAATTGCGTTGTAGTTCCCTCGCTTGTTAATCAAATCAGGTGCTAAATGCTATCTGTACAAACACATTATTTCCTAGCCTTTTGTACTCATTCAATAGGTACAATTATACCGCCGTGATTTTTTTTCCTTTCGTGCATGCTACCTCAATTCCATGTGCTTCTAAGCGTTTGGAGTACGCGTCCTCCCTGAGCCTATTTTGTACGGGCCATTAAGTATGTAGAAGTAAATATTACATTCAGAAAAATAACCAAAGGTTGGACTTTAGAACTACTCAACTCATTCGCTGAGTGCTAATGTTAACCATTATTCATATTAGGGAAATAATCTTGGGGTATGGTGGTCAAGATTTTAATGGAGCAAGGTTGAAAACAAGATATCAGAACTTTTACTTGTTGGGTGATAATTACTCGAAAAGTGTTCGCTGGTCACAGGGGAGTACCTCTCAGCACATTGGATAAATGATTTTTTTACTTGAGCTTATAAAAGAACTGTTTTCATAAATATTCAACGATAATGGGAAACGTAAAGAATGGAAGAGTCGTAGGTAAATCGTTTCAAACAAGTCTCAAGATGAAACATGGTTAGTTGGTTAGTGTCTGAAAAATGATTTTTTTTGTCATTTCGAAACTGCAGACAGAAAGGAAATGATTGAAAATGAAATCAAAATGATACTTTACCTGTACTGTTATCACACGCTCCGATGTGGCCTTCTTCAGTTCATAGAGAAAAATGAAAGTTAAATAAATTTGCACTTGACTGACTGCAGGTTTTACGTCTGCTATGTGGTTACATTTTTTTTCATACGGAAAAAAGGGCTTTTTATCTGGTTTCTTGATTGATTTAATGACTTGTTGATCATTTTTAAACTGGTTCGTTCAAGTCTCAAGCGTATTTCGGGGTTGTGTAATTATCGTTTGGATCTATATGAGAGCATTGAATTTATGTTTGGGTTTATCAATGCTTAAACACGAAGTATGACGAAGGGGGATGAGGGAAGATGAAGCGTATAACTTACCTAGCTAATGTTTACTACAGCTGTATGCTGCTGACGGATAGTTAACTGATTTCACTTGATCATCGTCATCGTCATTCGTCCCGTGCTATTAGTAGTATTGCGACCACGCACGAGTGTCAATGTGTGCCGTGGTTTGTGCTGAGTTGGATTTTTTTTCTGGTTGAATGTGCCATAACCGCGTTGTGCACGGTTCTCCTTTTAAATACCAGTGCAATTTTGTGTTCACTTTGGGTTTTTTCCCTAAATAATTTCTCTTCCCCCCCCCCGTTCCTTCCCGGGGTGATAGAAAGGGGAAAATTACTATATGTGCATGCAAGTGATTTTCTAATAGGAATAGTTTGTATGTCTCCTTGTTTTCCGTCTTTTCTGGAAATAGCTTTTCCACATATCATGACTTACTCGAAAAGTGGCAAATGCTGCGTCATGTTTCCAGTTTCGACAGTAAAAGATCTGAACCGTATTTTTAGGAGAACGAAAAGCCATACATTTCCACGGCAAGGTAAGCGTTGTGTTACCTGTGTGTGAGTTTATGGAGGTTGATACCGGGAAATTATTTTTAATACAATATTAATACCGATTCCATTCTTCTTCTCCCCTCACCTTGGCGCCAGTTCTTCCCAAATTCTATCCCTCTGTGACACTCATGGCCCCATGTGCTCATCAGCGTTGGCGACAGGTCCTAAAGGACACGACCTTTATTAATATATTGGATGAAATGGGCTCCAAAAATGTATTTGTATGATGCATGTTTTCAACGGTTTAATACATAAGATGCATCTATGCAGTGACCTAATGATTTTTAAATGATGACTTTTTTTACTTTGAAATTGCAGACAGTGGAAGTAGTGAAAGTAACAATACTGGAACAGCTGCCACCAGTAATTCTCCGGTTTCAAAACGAAGGGTTTTCAGTGGGTGAGTCATGTTTTCTTTCCTTTTAACTTGCACACTCTGCGATTTATTTGGTACTTTCTTCAGCTGTTTTTTTGTTATTGGTATTTTGTTGAATAACATTATCATTGTAAGTGTGCTGTACAAAACAGTTTTCTGCTTTGTGCGGAAGGAATGCAATAGTGCATTGTCCCTTCCAAGCAAATCTCATCGAAATTGTTTGGACTTGTGACAGTGACCTACCTTAATTGTTGACGCTGCGCACTCTTTGCTATTATCATATCAAATAAATTCTCCATTTGATCGGGATATGATATAGTAAAATGTGCGTAGTTTCGTATTTGTGTATCTGTATACTACTGTTTTCACAGATGATTAAAATTGCCAATTTATTTTATGCATGATCCTCTTTGGTTTTTGTCAGAAAATGGCTCCCTCCTCCCTTGCGGAAATTGAGTCAGGGGAAATTAAACGCGAGCGACGGAGCTGTAAAACCAGTACCTGCTTTGAAAAAGACGAGCTCCGATAAAAAATTGAAGGTATGATCGTAATAATTTATTTCTTGAGCGCACCATGAGCGATTGGATTGGCTATATTTATATATACATTTATACAATACATATATCATATGCACTCCGCAACTTTTCCATTCATCATAGGTTTACCTCCTGCTCTCGCCAATAGTATGTACAGAGCATCAGTAAGGACTAGGGAAAATCAATAGGAACTATTCCCTATGGCACATACATACGTGTATATACAAGCAAATTTCCTCACGAAAAGACTTGTAAAAGTTTCCAGGATTTGCTGTAACATCTGTGAAATCCTTTTTTCTCTGTACGTTCCATTACTTTGCGCCAACAAGCAGGCCCTGGAACAAAGCTGGGCATGGGATTATCACTACTGTACAAACATGTAGTGTGTGATTCGATCGCGGAGCGTAATTCATAATTCGGTCATTCCATGGCAAATTTATTTTGCGTATATTTACGAACGTACTGGAGGAGGATAGTGCGCAAATGGTTACATAAGTTTCAGGTGCATCACAGTGGACTTTCTCAAGGTTTTTTCCGGGGGTGTGTGGGGAATGTCGAAGTTTTTGATCCAACATCAGAGATTGAGAGAAAGAGTTGGGCTCTTTTTAATCTTATGAGATGATTGCGAAACACCTGGGATAAAATAGTGAACTATTCGAGGAGGAAACTTTTGTGGTGATTGATTTGAACGACGTTGCAATGCATATAATTGGTGCTTAGTGCTTACATGTCACCCATCTCTAAAAGCCAGTGATTTATTCATTAGTCGGGGCTTGTGGAAGATAAGGACATTTTATTCTTTAAAAGATGCATAGAAATCCTGTCTTTGTTCATTATTGCCTCAACTTACATTTTCCTTCAGTGGTACTTAAAAAAATGTACAAGAGGATAGAATATGAAAACGTTTTTCAAGACACACAAGCGTAGTATTGAAAACGTATACATATATAGATATGGTTATTTGCATTGAGAAGTGAAGGTAAAAAGACAAGCAACATAGTAGTTAGTAGGAACCGCGTTGAGAGTTCTGACTATGTAAATGTGTACTACATATGTACTCCCTTGGGATGAGAAATGAGAATCACTAATCTGTGGTTGCTTCGAGAATTTGAGAATGAATTATATGAATATATATATTTATACATATATATACAAATTTATAATAAGTCAGCAACATTTGGTGAAGGCATGATGATTCGGTCCATATTTGGTGATATGTGAGCGCAATTGTTGAGTTTGTTAGCTGGTTTGGGATGACGTTGGCCTTATATCTTTTTATATTGCATCAGGTAGCTTCGATTTTTTTAATGTACTTACCTGCCGACGAAGGACTATTCTTTCACACTCAATGTTGTATTAGAACACCACTAAATCGTACGGTCACTGCCGTATAAAAGTTTCATTTGGAATTGTAGTGCGCAGTCTGCACAAAGTAATTAATCTCTTTCCCTTCCAAGTTGCTGTCTGTATTCACATAGTACTAGTACCTTTTTCGTAGCCACACGGCAGCCACGATTGTGCGATGGCAAAAGTTATTTGTATTTCTCCGAGGGTTACCGTGTGAAGTGCTTTGCTGTGGGACCAGAGACCACCTTTACCTAAGTTTCTACATGAGTCGGTGTAATCCAGCAGTGTGTTTGATCTGCTACTGCGATTTTCAGGTTTTTAAATGATCACAATAAATCTGTAGTCCCTGTGGGCATGTGTGTGGTACTCGTTCCCTGCACCAAAGGAAGATTCTAACATTGAGGATGTATACAGACTACAGACACAGGACATTAGGACATGTGCCTTGCAGGGGAGATTATGAGGAAGGGGAGAGCTAAGTGAGGCATTTGGTTATTTGCTCATGAAGATATGCAGATTGAAATTTCGAATACAGTCCTTTGTTGTGTAAAAGTGCGACTAATTGCATTCCTCGGGCTCGTGGGCTTTTTTCTTTGAAGTTTTACTTTGACCTCAAAGTGTCACCGGGAGCACAAGTATGAGTTGTTTTTTGCTCGGTCGTGGACAGGAAAAGGGAGCAAGAGCATCTCTCTCTGGTCATCATCGCCTCCTGGAAGTTTGTTTACCGCTGGAATTTTTTCGTAAAAAACAAACAAAATTAGGAAATGTTATATAGTCTTTGACTGTCGACTATAATGGTCAAGGCGTGGAGCAATTTGGTGGTTGATAGTGTCCATAAGCAACTACTAAAACTTATCTGGAGAGCCGTGATTTCCCCCCTTTTTTTCTTTCCCTCTCTTGTTCTACTGCTGGTGGTGTGTGATGAAGGAAATCAAATCAACATGTGGGAAGTGCGCAGGGAGGCTCGACTTTGGCATGAAGGTAGTGGAACCGGAAATTTAACTTAGTTTCCTTCCACCACAAGAAAATCATTAAAAGCACTTCATTCTTAATTTGGAAAGAAGCGAGAGAGCGCTAATGATTTGTGAGTGGTGATAAAACAATAATTGTGTTATCACCTGGAAATCGTGTTAGGTCTTCCAACCTCCGATTCAGGATTGTCAATTCGTAAGTGCTTTTTTCAGCTTTAATTTGTTTTATAGTCCGCGTGGGATGTGTGGAACACTCTCGCTTGGAGACATCCAACGAGTTAAATTTTTAAAACATCTCGTCATGTCGGGTGATTTAGGGCACGTAATCAATAATTTCGGAAGCACGCTTTCCTACTCCTCATCCCATGTTGTATGTATGTATGTGTGTGTATGTATATATAGATTATAAGGAAGGCCTATCCTCCATCCCCTTCATTGGGTGATAAAACACTGTAAAAACTTTCATTGTGGGGGGAAAAGTATCAACTCTTATATTACGGTGAAGATAGCTGGGAAAGAGTCATTACTCAGGATAAGACCGTGCAATACGCATATTAACAAAGTGAATCTTCGAACATCATCTACGATTTTCGATTGTTGTGCTTAGACTAGTATGAAGTTGACCATGAACAGCGCACAGATTGAGCAGTTACTATTATTATTATCTTGCGCAGTTTTGAGTGTTGTCCAAACTGTGGGGATAAAAGCAAAACTCTGCAACGGGAACCTTAGTGTGGATTGTGACTAGTTAAATTGTAGAGCTGAAATTGCTTCCTACCGTGTAGAACTTTTGTCGACTGTGGGGTAAGAGATTCCTTATCTTGCATATTGTACCCGACGTTATAAATTTTACAGGATCTTCCTCCAATCCAACTGCATGCTGTTTTTTATGCGTCATTCCGCAACTTTTTCCTTTCCAACTCTTTCATCCGTTCCACAAATTCTACTCTCATCTGTAAAGTTTCGAGGGACAGATAGTGGTACAAAATGCAGTAGGAATCAATATTTCAATTGAAATCGTTGACAGACATTAGTTGGTTCATTTTACAAACATGAGTTGACGATGGTTTTTTTTTTTTGGTATTTTTGTAATAAACCATAATTATGGTAAAGAAGGAATTATAAAAGAGTCTCTCCACCGGATTTTCACTGAGAGTCCTTTGCCTTTATAATTTTCACAACTTCCATTGCTTCACAATGGAATTCGTAGTATGAGACTCGAAAGACTCTTTTTTAATAGAAAACGCAACTATTCTGCACAGGAAAAGTGCACACACGTAGAAAGGCTGGTGTGTTGGACATTTAAAAGTACTCCAAAGTAGGTCACGCGTGGGACAGACCAAGGAATTCGTTATTAAGGATAAGCTAATTCACAACCAACATGTCAGGTTTTGTAAAGTCCATGTAATCTGCAAGGATGTTCATGTACTGGAATAAAAGGGATTTGGGCTCGGATCTTTGGACCTTGAGTGATTTTCCTCTGGTAAGAGGCTCTCCAGAGACCTTCCTTACTTCCAGTCCTGTAAAGAGAGTGAATTGATTTGAAAGAAGCAGATGTTCACTGCATGTGCTGGGTTAGGATAATAAATGATTCACAAGAAGTTTACTTGGGAGGTAATTTATTTTATTTATTTTTTTGGACATGAAATTTTGGGATGAAAGAAATAATGTCAACTTGAGCTATGCTCATTCAATTTTTCCTTCGTCTACGCCAATGACGGCGTTAATCTAAGACGAGAAGGAATTACTGTAATTATTATTTATTATACAGTATGTTACACCATAAAGGGAAGGCATTCAGTATTTTAACCCTCCCGTTTTATCTTTCCCGAATTCCTGAAGTCGTCCAGGTCGGGTTTCCATGAGTATATGCAAGTCACTTTCACCCCTTTTGTGGTCCCGCCCTCCTATTTTGTTTTTACCGGTTGTAATCTCGTGAAGGGTTGTTGTTTGTCTTTCTTCTTCGTCCCCTCCATCTTCCTCTGTCTTGAACGTAGAAAGTAAACATTATCCTCTCTGGGTTTAACTGTGGGGAAGCGTTCAAGTGACGTTTTTGCAGACTGAATGAAGGAGTCTTATGGAGGATTAGGATGCCATGGTATCCAACAAGCTCTTGAGAGCAGCAGGAAAGGCCTGAACAAAGGCACGCCAAAAGTGTCGTCCCAAGTAGTTTTTGTATGCACTGGTATATGGGTAGTAGAAGTTTTGCTAATGTTGGGATTTAGGATTCCGATTGCACACTCTTTGATAAAGGATCTGTCTCAAGGTTGGTGCCAATTTTTGGCAACGTTTGCATAACACAACAGTTTCGGTCGTAATTGTATGTATGTGTAGACATTTTTTGCTCATATCAAAAGAGTGGATATGTTAGTATTGCCAGACCGTTCACATTCCCGTGATACGTCTATCTAAACCAGGAGTTCTCCAGGGAGGGAGATAAAACCCTCCGTTTGTTTCACGGGATTTGTTTTTGTATTGAGGAGCATGTGCATATTTATCCTTCTAACCAATGTACTTGATAGCATTTCCCCCTCCTTCCCGCTTCGTAAATTATTATTTACGTCATTAATTTGCAGATTTTTTTATTAGCAATTTTTTTGTCGCAAAGGAGAAAAAAACCAGTGAAAATCGTTGGTTACATTACATGCTTACTTGCATACATACATGATACATGTACAGGTAGGGCACATGAACTTGGTATTATACGGATAGACCAATGACACTCTGATTACCTTTTTGTTATTTAAATAAAAAAAATAGTGCCTTGAGGATTTCAGCTGTTAAAAGTAACGCAAAAATAAAATTGAAAATATTGGCAAATCTTACACGGGTAATAATTCGTATTTATATGAGTATTAGCCACCATGGTGAATGAGGCATGCGGAGGATTTTTTTTTTTTTAATTTTCATATCGTTGATACTGAGTGTCTACTTTTTTTTTTAACGAGAATCTTATTTCTTTTAAAAACCGTGACACATATTTTATTTGTTGGCAGTGGTATTAGTATATTTATATGTGTACGTGGAGAAATACGCCTGAATCTTTTTTTGACTCAGTCAGTCACATATTTACTGGTGAAGTTTTGACTATCTCTCTCTCTCTTTCTATGTCTTTCTGCTTTCCATGTGGGTGACGTTTTGGACTTGTGTTTGTAAAATGTAATGCAAACCAGTAACGAACGTTGTGAGCAGTAAGCACGTAGACACTCGTAACTCGTAACACACATGTAGTTGTTCACTGAGCATGACGCCAAGAGGAAGTATGAAATTTAAAGGACATATTGGGGATGCACTTTCCTCAGAATCTATTTAGCACATTGTTTTTTTAAGGGGCGAATTCCTGTGCCTATTGTTTTAACTGTTATTACACAATATTCCATATATCCATATACGATGTTGACCTAAAACATTCCGCCTCCCGTTTCCTTACAACATTCATACATTACTATATTCCAGTCAGCATCTATTTTCCTCGTATTGGTTGACTTCACTTGTTAATTAATAATGCAATAAGACATTAATAAGCGGTAGTCAGCTTACGTGGCTTCACTGGCCAACCTCAATAAATCCTTTAGTATTATTTGTCTTTCCCCCCCAGTAATTGGTATTAAGTGATTTTATACGATTGGTGTGAATTCGGAACGGCCCTGTTTACAGTTACTGTAGTCTTTTGTGCAAATTGTTAACTTGAAAGAAATTTTTGTTTCATATTAGTTAGTGCAACTCCGATAGCACGTGGGAATTTTTTTTTCTCCTTATTCAAGACAGCTGCATAGACTTAGCTGTCATTTAACGTTTGCTCGGTTTTCTACTTTGTTTGAAAATCTAAAATGTGAATCAAAACAAACACTTTGTGTGAGAGAATACATGCCCGATTTTCACTTTGACATATGTCTACAAGTTTTAGTGTGGTGAGAGGAGCATTATAATAATATGAGCAGTTTCAAGTACTTTTACCATATTATTTGCTCCGTTTTTTTTTCTCTCGAGAAAATGGCAGAGAAGGAGAGTTGGCGTCGTTTTATGTCTTGACACCCACTGTAAATCCAGATCTCCTGTTCAATTCTTAAAAATTGCTTAGAATTGTTGACTGTCCTTGTATACGAATCGCATCATTTTCTCGCGAAAAGGGCAAGTTGGACTAGAAGGCCGTGGAGTGTGTAGGGTGTGGTGGCCCTGGGGGAAACAGAATTTAAAGTTTGGTTATAAAAGTCGGAAGAAAGTGATTTTCCCAGGCATTATTTTTTGATTTCGGTATTAGTAGTCATTAGCCATCCAAACGTTCTCTTCGAGAATGTATTGTGTTGGATGTATTTTTTTTGTTTTCGTTGGATTTTTCTGAGACACTTACCTAACCAGTGGTTTAATCTGAGCTTAATACTTTTCGTGCTTCGTCTTTAAATGGTTCCGGCCTCACATCTCGTTTTCCTTTGAATTGAGAAATTCCAAATCACACGAGGCTGAGTTTTTTTTCTACTTCTTTCTCTTGCCTTGTTTGTTCTGTAACATTGTTCTACGCTATCAGAAAGATTCACTCCTAGTATCCCTCCCGCTTGTCGGTCCACACGTAGGTGGTGGAGCCAGGAAGGTCTCATTTGTACGATTTTCCTTCCCCCTGTTTTTTTTTTTGCATTCGGTTGTGAGAAAGTATTAAGTTCTTTATCCTTCGCTTCTTTTCCCTAGTTGGGGACATGCATTAAATGAAGTGAAGAAGATACAACGTACGGCTCGTAGTGTTGAATTTTACTGTCAAAATCTAGGTCGAAAGAAAGACGTTATGCTATGTAAGTAGTCGAAAGAGAGTAAAAGATTTGTTTGGCCATCGGATGCTGTGTAGTAGTAGTAGTAGTAGTGGTAATAGTAGTAGTGTGTGTGTCTTATGACTGAGCCAAAAGTAATACTGTGTGTACACAAGAAAACGAGAAAAGAAGAGAAGTCGGGAAAGTTGTGCCGAGTTTCTAAGGAAAGATGGGAATCATTTTCTGCCAAGAGTATTTTCGACGATGAACAAGCTGGCTTTGTCATTTTTGTTTGTTGTGCAAGTTACGCATTTCTAACATTCTAACACACATGCCCAATCAGTGAAGGGGAAGAAACCAAGTGTGAAACTGAAAAATTCGTGTTAGAAGAAAAAAGACTGTGCTGGACATAAGAAAGAAATAGTTTTTACCATACAACTGGAAAGACTGGTCCATGGTGTTTTCTTTTTGTATTATTTTGTTTTCTGATTTTCGCCCATACAGTGATTCATATAGTTTTGGCCTTTTCTAGGTTTGGTGGATATCGCGTAACTCCTTTCTTTTCTTGTAAGCAGTTCACGTCGTCTGAGTTTTATACACTTTATATGTACAATAATATAAGCGGAAAAATAATAAAGAAAGGAAAAATACTTTTTTTTCTCTTTTTCGAGAGGCTCATTGTGGAATGTGTGCCTGTCGTACAAGGAAATCGGAGAAGATGAAAAAAATATTCAAGCATCTTTCCAAGTCTGTGGATAGCAAAAACAATAAAGTGGAGGACGAGGTGCCACATAATGTGTTAATCGGTGGGCTTGAAGATTTTAAGAGCTCAGCCGAGGGCTGCTCACATTGTGGTGAGATTAGTGGAAGCAACAGCAGTAGGAAAATGATACGATCAGCAAGTGATATCTGCCCCTGTCGATCTTTCCCTAAAGATACTGCAAGTGATGATAACCTTTGTTCCTCGACAGCTTACAAGACACCTGCTGTGTCATGTACGTGCTCCGGTGTGACGAGATTTAATTCTCAGGGCCATTGTCGCAAAAACTCTTTACTTGTCCCGAACAGCTACCTTTTGTCAACAAAGGGTCATCCATGTCGTTGCGGACTCAACACGAGTACTAGCGCCCCTTCCATTATCGATGATGTGACACGGGCACTATGCACAACCTTAGTTGGCGTTCCTGTGGTTGAGGTTATTCATTAGCATAAAAAATTTATGTTTGTCAAATATACAAAGGTTATTTTGCTGTGGTGTTGTTATGCTGTGGTGTGGTGTATTAATCTTATGTGTGTAGTATCTAATGTGTACCTATACGATGAAAGCAAAATTAGGTTGTTTACGGTGGGTTAAGGCTTGAGAAAAACAAAAAAACATGGAATGGATTATGTACGGAATAAGGAGTTGATTTTCTTTAAGCATTCCAGGCTGGGGTGGAGGTAAATTGTTGAACAGATACTTCAGTAGGGCTATTTTCCATATTAACCACAAAGTCTGGGTCGGTAGTACATATTTACATACATAATGCAATGTAAGTATGTATCCTGCGCATATGCTACACGTCTTGCTTCGCAACCTGAGGACTAGTGACTGCATATCAATTGTTTTCCTCCGGAAAATACGTACATAGATCATAAATTTCCTTATTGTATAGTTAAGCTCAGCTATCTCATAATTTTGTAATAAGTGTTGGTTTGGGCTATCAAGAAACCGTGAGATGAAATTTGGCGATGAGCAGGATCAGTATTTGCGCAGAGACTCGAGATTTGATCGAGAATTTAATCGCGACCAGAGATAAGCGGTAGCTCCCAGATGTCTCTCAGTCTCCGAAAACAATGACATGATTTTCTAATCTTCTGCCCAACAGCTCCCACCAACATCACCGGCATCAACGCCTAGTGCAAGTGATATGGGCAATCGGCCTTCGGCCCCGTCCGAAGAAGAAGAAGCGAAAAGGCCTCCTAGAAGCACTAGTGGTGATGTGGATCTTTTAGACCGGAATGGAGATGACCCTGAAGAAGAAGTCGATATTCCTCCTCCTATGAAGCCCATTTCAAAGCAGTTGCTGGCAACCGCCATTGGTGAAGATTCGCAAGCCAAAGGGGTAAGTTCAAATCTTATTCATGATTACTCATTCTGTTATTTTGGTGTGTTGTGTAGTAGTAAAAGAAGAAATCACCCTTATACATACCTTGTGATTACTGTGAAATACATACCTATTACTGTTTTTTTATGTTACGTAACGTACAACTTACGAACTGTACGTAATGTATATATGTATATGTATGTATGTCCTGGGATGCATTGGTGATGGCACGTGTAAACAATTCTTTGAATGTCTCCGGGATGTAACTTAACCTCTGTCATGGTTGAATGAAATAAACCCATAAATGTGTTCTTTCTAGGGATCAGGAGAGTAAAAAGTTTTGTATTGGTTGTAAATGCTAGAGCTTAGTACCAGGTCGCATTCTTAAACGGAAACTTCCAGTGAGGATGAATTTGAATTTTAGATTTTGAGATGACCTTAGCTTGTTCCAACTTTGGACTTTTATATCTTGTACGTATATAATACGACCTTTTGCTTTGTGGATAAATTTCCGTTTATTATTCACGTGAATGGGATGGTGGGAGCTGCTAGGGGCCATCGTCTAGTTTACATTTTGTTTGCGGATTTAGACGCCAAAAAATGTGATGTACAAGAAGATCTGTTACATCCTTTTGTATATGCGTAAATGGTATGTTACGTACATTTTTGCACGCTCCGTTTCGCATTATTTTTATAATATGTGGTGTGTATGATGTACCTATACATATTGCATATATGTATGCAGTTGTAACAAGGCTGTTTTTGAAAGAGGAATGAGGTATCCCATAATTTCTCAGTATCGAACTTATTTACTACAAACATTTCCTATGAATTAAAAACAGGGGCGACGTGAAATTTGTTCAGTGTGAAAGAATTGGTGTACATAAATGTATTCTAGACATCAAGTTTATAAGGTTGAATGTTAAAAAAAATAAGTCTATAATACATTTACAATAATAATGCAGGGGATGAAAACTTATGTACCAACCAGTTTTATATGATTTTAGTTTTATCAGACCAGAGGTTGGTTAAGTCGATGTCGAAGCACTGAGTAGCATTTTTTCTGGTTCTTAAAATAATGTATAATAATTGATCAATTAATATCTTGTAAATTTCCTGCCTTGCTCTGTAGTCCTCTAGTATGCCTTTAAAAGGCAATGAAGGATCAACTACTGCCGAACTAGCAACTGAGTTAGAGCAGATCGTCCGGGAAAGAATGGTTGGTGATGGTCATTTACTCGCTAAAGATAAAACAAACAATTTTTTTCATGTGCAAGTACATGGTAGTTGTCGAGTGACCGACAGTAGATATGCTATATTATTCGCTAACCTGCATTACGTATTTATTACCAACGACACACATAATCAACGCCTTTTTTGTCAGTCTACAAGGAAAGCCAAGAGTTTTTTTCTTTTATTCTGACATAATAATAATGTATGTATATTTATACCTTGTAAGTATGTGTGTCTTTACTTATCCTCTTCAAGTATACTTTTTTTTGTTTGCTCAATCGATTCATCTTCTCTGTGGTCGATTATACATACATTTGTAGTATTATGGATCTGTACTTGTTTTTCATTATTTCTGTACTTGCACTAATTGCACGTGAGCTTTTTTCGGCTTCAATAACTTGAGTGTATATAATTTTCACAAAACATTCAGCACTAAATTATTAATAGAAGGTAGCTAAAAGTTTGAACTGAAATTGTGGATGATTTTGGGCGAAAATCCTATGCCCCTGAGGCCCATTTTTATTTGTAGTGAGCATTCTTCTCCAACATTGTATGTACAAGCAACACTTTTTCAGTATGTACATTCAATTTTCTTCTAGTAATCGATGAAGCGGTAGTTAAAAAGTTAAATATAACGTTTGTATGTCTGTATTGTAATTTTAAGAACTTAATCGCAATTTTCTATTTTGAATGCTGTGTGAAAAATTTCATCAGAATGGCGTATGCATGCAGGATGATGAGTTGTATTTTTGTAAAGAAAAAGTGGTGAAAGTACGTATAGGTACATAAATACGATCTTTAATGTATTAATAATGTGTACATAATCGGTTATTTTCCTCTCTACTTTCTTCGCTGCACACTCCTTTCTCTACATTAATTATTAGTCCACCAATGAGGAAAATGATATGGAAGACGTTTTTTTATATTATTTTTGTATGTGCTAAGAGTATTTGTTCTTTTTCCGTGGTGATAAAGATTTACTCTTTTCGTTGTTCACCTTACTGCTATGATGGCGTAATTTTTTATCTATAGATGATGAAAAGCAATATAGCATGATTATTGCTGTTTTATGAAGCGATAAACGTTTTTGGCGTATTCGTGAATTGTGAGTATTAGATTGCGTATATATTTTTTTTGCTGTGCACAGATGGCAAGGCAAAGTTTGTGAGTACTAATATGTCTTTCTTTTTTTTTTTTATCAATATTTTAACACACAGGAGCAACACTCGGAACGCGATAATATCGACAGACTAAGTGATTTGGTGTTGGAGTGTCGTAGCAGTAGTGGTGCGACAGCGGAAACAACAAATACTCGTCAAAGTCCTGGAAGTAGTTCGTCTTATTTTTCACCATCTAGAAATATGGATTCATTGGCACTAAATCTTCCTTCAAGTGAAAGTGATTCAATCAAGACTGGTAATGGAAATGTGTTAACCGAGGACAGTGGTGGTGCGGGTTGTTCGTCATCAATTGATGATGGAAATGAAGTCACTACATCGATTAAAAAGCGCGTGTTTGTGGTTCAAGAGTTGCATAAAACAGAGCAAGATTATGTAAGGGATCTTAAAGATGTTATCGATGGATACATGGCTATCATGAGAGATCCCAACAGCGACATACCCATGCCTGAAGACATCCGGGGAGGCAGAGACAAAATTATTTTTGGAAATATTGAAGCAATTTACGAGTGGCACCGAGAGTAAGTACATACTTCCTTTTCAGTTTCTTTTGATTTTAAATACGACAAAATATTAGCAGAATTTGACAGCGGTTCCATTGTCTTTTCATATGTATGTTAATGCTTGGTGTACTTAAGCTGCTATGAAGTTGCAGCTGTCGATTGATTTCGTTTATTGGAGTATAACACATTTTGACATTTTATTTATAACACATTTTGACATGACATTTTCTTATTACCAAAGACGTGTATATGTACTGTGTATAGTATAATGTGTTTTGAAATTATTCAGTTTTTCTTTTTCTATAGGCAATTTTTCTATAGACAACGTTTTTCTCAATGCCATAGACATAGACATTGAGAGCACGTCTATCTTTGCTCAGGTCTAGCCCAGAAACGCAGAAACACGATAAAAACCCTGCGCCCATACCTTCGCCAATTCTTGTTGGTCCGGGATGGGATTATGTTCAGATTCATGTTGTTTAGTCACTTTTAAAGGCCGGAGTCCATACACTTACAAGTAAAACTTACCAACTGTTTAAGCCATTTGAGGGTGGAAATGTTTCCACACATTTACCACCTGGAGTAACTAGTAAACGTGTAAAAATTTCGTGCTGGTCCGATTTACTGCGTGAATGAAAAACATATGAAATTCAAAAATTTCCAAACATACCATGCCGACATAACATGTCTTTCTTACTACGCTTGATTTCCGTATGGAATTTACAAGTGGCCATGGTGAGAAGTTCCGTTTTGAATTTTGACAACGCTATGCTCGAGGCCTAAAGGACTTCTTTACTTTTCTTACTTACTCTACCCGACATGGAAACTCCCGTCTCGTACAACTAACGTGTCTCGCAATTAGTTTTCCCTAACATGCCGACCGTTTTCAGTCTCCATTTTGTCTCGCTAAGCGTTTGTCTCTTTTGTCTGACTGCTCTTCCGCCTCTCCCTTTTGTTTCATTATTATTGTTTTTTCTATCCCTCATCTCGCCTCGCTCAATAATGAGTAAGGCGTCGTCGAAACCCAAAATGGAACTTTTCACGTAAATCCCATAGGCAGACCAAACGTAGTTAGGGTCTCCCTGTGGTTTGCGCTTAGAATTCTGCTGCGCTGTGGCGAACTGGTACCAAACGTTTGTACATTTGTTTGCTACCCCAAGTGGTGAGTATAGGGACATTTTCGGCGCCCAGCAGCTTAAGCAGTTTACAGACTTTCCTTTGTAGTAGAAAATAATCCTTAAACATCGATTTTATTTCTCTAAATTCTTAAAACTCATTCGTTAGCCAATCATTAAACGAGAGCATTTACACTATGTGATGATATAGATTGGCGTTAACAAAAACAACGTCAATCTCAATTTTTTTGTTCTCCGAGATATTTAGAGCATGTGTACTCATAATGTTACGTGTGTATTGACATGCGTACAAGTTTAGTTTCTTGATGATTTGAACATTTTTGGCTTAATAGAAATTGGTTTATAAAACTTCATATTGCCTTTAAGAAATCAGTAAGCCTAATTGCAAGTGAATAATTGACTGATTTTTGCAGCATCTTCAGCAAAGCGTTGGATAAATGTGTTGAACATCCTGAAGAATTAGGCCCACTGTTTAAGAAGTACGAGAGGAAGCTACATATGTACGTTGTCTACTGCCAAAATAAACCTATGTCGGAATTCATCGTTTCAGAATACATTGACACATTCTTCGAAGTAAGTTTCATCATTGTTCGAGTAATACAGTTCGGTAGTACAAGCCTGCAGTGATTTCACGCAGCCTGCATTTTTGATGGCTATGTTTCTGTTTATATAAATATTAGCTTGTGTTACGGTTATCCGTTTTTCACTGCCGTTGACAAACATATTTTTTGTATTTACACTTTGTGTTGTCAAAGTGAGGGACCTTCGGATATGTAACTGAAAGCATCAGGCATAAAAATTATGTCGTGTGCATATTTGCCCCCGTATGTATCTAATATATGTTTATAACTCAACAACACAGGAATTACGTTCAGCTAATAGGTACGCCTCTTGGTATGTATTGACATTCGTTGGATATTTTGCCAAAAAAAATGTTCTCGCCGTTTTTGTCCTCGTTTTATGTACTTTCAAATTCCAGGTGCAACCACTGGATTAAAATTGTATTAATTTTTGTGATCCCCAATTGTTCATCTCATTAAAACAACACAAAACAGAGGCGGCGTGCGCGTAGTTTCTTGTAATATAAATGGAGAATATGTTTGTATGAATGTTAAGAATATTCTAAACTAATTCTCTTCTGTCATGATTTTGTGTACAGGAAATTCGTCAAAGGCTAGGGCATAAATTAACTCTGTGTGATTTGCTCATCAAGCCTGTCCAAAGGATCATGAAGTATCAGCTCTTGCTAAAAGACATTTTAAAATACACGGAACGCATAGGAAACCAAGATGAGATTGACGCTCTGAAACAAGCATGTAGTGTGATGCATGTTGTGCCCAAAGAAGCCAACGACATGATGAATGTGGGCAGACTTCAAGGATTTGATGTAAGTATTATTTTGCATTTGTAAAAGTACAATCAGATACCTTTGTTATTTTAGAATTAAGTATGGACCAGTCATTACTGGAATACAAGAACTAAAAGAGTTGCTGTTAAAAATTACACTGCAACCACTTATTACAGTCATTCAAATATCCTTGAATTATTTACGTGGTAGTGTCCAGAATTTTCTTGTATTCTTATGCATTTGCATAAATATATTAAAATGTATTAACCCCCAACAGTGTGCCTTCATCATGTGACTCCCATTTTCTGGCGAGTTATTTTCATGTCTGAACGTTCAAGGTAGTAATGCACAAGTTTCTTTTCCTGAGTTCTCCTTAAATTTTGAAGGGAAACTCTGGAGATAAACCATGTAAACTAACTTATTCGCCAAAAGAAAGTTAAACTTGCTGACATTGAACTTTTTGCTAAAAACTTTGAAACTTCAATGACTTCGTAACATTTTTCTTGCTTTTCTTACTTTACAGGGAAAAATAACAGCCCAAGGAAAATTGTTGTTGTTCGGCCCCTTAATTTGTGGAGAAGGTACTTCAGCGTTGAATTTTAAAGGGAAGGAACTACAGGTGTTTTTCTTTGAACAAAGCATAATCTTGAGTGAAGCTGTTGGAAAAAAGACTCAGTTTTCGAATCCAGTTTATATCTACAAAGCTCACATTCAGGTAAACACACGGGTTTAAAAGTTTTGTAGTTTCTAATCTTGTACCGTATTTTTCATTATATCCAACATTAGACATGCGCGGATATTTCGTTTGCTGTTTTCCTTTACACATAAAAATGCTTGTTAATTTTTCACTTTTACTAAAGCATAGAATACATTAAATTTGTGTTTCCGATGTCCAGGAGCGTTATAATTTCTTTTTTCAAAGGGAAAACACCTTAATTAATGGAACTATGGCTTTCAGTGATGTTGTCAAGTACATTGACAAACAAGTTAGATGTCATCGGGATAATAATTAAAAAAGAATTCCAGATGTGTGGGGCTAGTCTTACGTCTTATGTAGCAACCATGACTGTAGACGCGTTGACAAAAAAATAGCAACAAAAGCTCTTGGGATTTCTTGTGACAGTTACAATATTTCAACTTCACGTTTCGAGAAAAGCAGCAGTATTGAATTTTGATACTCTTCTTTTGGGAGGTACTGCGCACTACTCAGTTTACTGTGTATTAGACTCCGATATATTTTAGCTTGTGTATACCTACATGCTTACTGCTTAGAGATTGAAAGTTTGACATTGTGCATATTACGTTCTTAACAAAGAATAATACACATCCTGGCAAGTACATACATGTGCAGATACGTGTCTGCCGTCGTTCCATGAGAAGTTACACTAGATTCCACCTTGGAGATGTGACTGACGTGCACTGGTTTTTGCTCCAAGGTCGTGTGGTAATTAAAAATGAAATACATATTGATACATACGAGTTTTTACCCAGTTTTATCAGTGAGTATATACATACTTATGTATGTATATATATAATCTTTATTGTATCAGTGATTATACACAAATATATTATGTATATCTATTATTATTCTTTTGTGTTGTAAGGTTTTCTTAAGAAAATAGTTGTAAGGTGTTAAAGTTTCTACACTGTTTTGTAGGTATGAAGTAAAGTGTGGACAATACTGTTTCTTATGCTAGGTAATGAGTGCGCTAAAAACATGTGCCACTAGACTTCACAATGTCAGACAGAGCGGACTCTAGGGGGAGCTACAAACGACGGACAGAGTTTCTATAATGTTTATTTCTATTTGGGTGTTGGTATTTAAGTTGCAATCGGTATACATTTAATTGTTTTGAAACAGGGAGGCTCGGCAATTATTAGGTTCTCGTTGCAATAGTTAAGCCATCGGGTGTTTTCCCGAATTCACAATCTTTCGATAGTTCTGCCTGAACGCAATCCCACATGCATCTTTACGCGCAAATGATAACTTTTATGTATCTGCGATACACGACTTATGACAATCACAGAAGAATTAACATTTATTTTGTAATTGCCTGCAGATATTGACGTTGTCATATTTTAAATTTGCTTTTACACAGGTGAATAAAATGTCGTTAATTGAAACCGTGGATGACGGCGATCCTTGCAAATTTATGATCAAGTCAACAGACCCCAAGAAGCCCATTGTTTCGTACATTTGCCAAACTTCAGGGAAGGAGAATCGTGACGAATGGATAGAGAATCTTCGATTTATTCTTCAAACACAAAAGGACTTCCTCAAAGCCATCCAGTCCCCAATCAAATACCAGAAAAATAAACTGACCAAAGAAGTGTAAGTTTTGACTGTCCTTCTCTGACTCATCTACTTGCGCCCCTTTATTCTCCATTCAGTTCTTCGAAGATAAGAGTATATAAAAATATATTCTACATGAAAAGAAAATTGAGTTGACCTGAATTCGCAAACTTAGTTTAGCGGGTGTAATGATTGGAATTGCATGATTCCTTTATTTGATCCTTCTGGAGCATTCATGAATGTGAGACTTTCTTTCCAGATATTAATGATAATAAGAAAAAAAGTTTGTTTGTACATAAGTACATCTACGTTTGTTTGTTCGATCAAAACAGTTAGAAATGTCTTAGTTGAACGCAGTAAGTAACCCTTTTGTGACCACCGCTATTCTGTAAAAAACAAAAGAAGAAAAACCAAACGCAAGTTTTAATCACAGGGGACAACACACAATTTTACCACGACTGACAAGCTAAAAATACATTCGTACTGAATTGAAATTTGTAGCGACACACACATCTGCATTCTTTGGTGTAGAAAGTACGACCCAGTAATACATGTAGTCTACCCACACTCGCGTGCATCAACATGGAAGATACAAAAAATAGCTCGAATTCTTTCATTTGAAGATTGTAGAGTGTTTCCTGCAACACGAAAAAAAGTGACAAAGAAAAAGTGTGAACAAAATTTTATCTCAAAAGAAAAAACGTAGTGAACTCATTTTATTACATGCACCCTCTTTAGCAAAATATATAAACGGTTAATATTATAATATGACTTTACGTTATTACCTATCGGAATATTTGCTCTATTGAACAACAAAGTAATTAAGTTTTTTTGTGAAATCGTAAAGTCCGTACAAATAGGTTTACCATTAATTTCCTCCAGAATATCAATTTTCGTAGTTAATAAGAAAAAACTTCCTACAGATACTTCCAATCCTACTCCGCGTGCGTGGGACTATTCATTAGTTTGAAAATTCAATGCGAACGCTATTTTTCAGAAAATTATGTAAAAAGTGTTAACACAGTACGGTGTGTCCAGAGAGATAATGAGTGTGACTGTATGAGGAGTGCAGATAAACCTCCCTCAACCTTGCATTAGTGGAAAGCAAGTATCCACAGATGTGCTGATGGTGTCAAGTTGTCTTTTCACCCAAATCATAGGGCGTGAATTTGCTCACTAATTGCAACTTCGCAATATTTGTCCTCATTCTTCAAGCAATGGGGTCTAATCCCGAATGCTGATACAAGGACACAGAAGGAATCAGTTTTTTCTAAAAAAAAGTGAGTAGCATTCGTTGCTATTCGTACCACAGGTGCCATGTCAAAGTAGCCTTAACTCTGAGGTTTTTCTAAGCACATGTACGGAAACGGACAATTTCCCCTGGCAAGCAATATGAATAAGCACAAAAAGGAGAAACCAATTTTACATGGATTCTCTTCACTTCATTGGACGGACAAATCCCCTCGTACTTGAATGAATGGGAATTATTAGGTTGACGGAGTTACAATTAGAGAAACGTTATTGAATACCCTCTGCCTTAGCTTAATAAACAATCTAAAACACTTAGCATAATCAACGAGTAAAAAAATTGAGTTAGTACATAAATGTAGCCAAGCATGATGAAAGCGAAGATTGATTACATAACAGCTATATAATATACATATATTATAGTATTCTATGTATATTTCGGGTTACAAAAAATCTAGGGGTGTCATACAGGTAAAAAATATGCCAAAGGATAAGAGTAGGTATGCATTATGTGACAAGGGTGGGTACTTTTAGTCTAACTATCAGTGTTTGAAAAAGGAAGGAAAATACAATAACTGAGAAATGAGAGTCAAGTCAAGGCAGAAAATCGAACGGATCAATAAACTGTTGTAAAGGAAAATGGTTCGGGCGATACACGTGTAAATAAAGGAAATGTTCTCGTATACAGGATAAATACACATTAGTATTGTAGGCCACATGCATTTTTCTCATTAATTTTTGTCTTAGTCATGTTTTCATGTAACTAATAATTTGCACTCAAAGCAAATGTACTAAAACGAGACAAGAACCGTTTTGTCGTATATACACAAGTATATAATTATACATATATAATGGGACGAGGAAGTTTTTTTTCTGTGGAGATTTTTTCAATTGAATTGTGATACAATTGTGTACCTCGTGCATTTAAGTTATGAGTATGAATTATTACTCGTATTTTTGTAGCCTCTCCTCGTTTATATTTGCTTGTGATCTTGTTGCATTAACGTAATTATTACTATTTTGTAAAAAAAAGTGCAAAAAGTATTTATTATGAGGTAATAATACTACTTAGGATTTTGTTTTAAACAGGGTGTATACACACGTTTTCGTGTCCGAATGCGTTTCATTTTCAGTAAGATGAAGTTAGTGAACTTCGAAAATCAATTATTTGCGGTTAAGTTTCTAGTAAATAGATATTTTAATACATACCTATATGAAAGTGCAGGATACCTTAAAGTAGCTTTTTTAAATATACTTTATACTTATCAGGTTTTCTGCAGAGATAAGCGACGGTTGGAAGTAGATACAATAGACACATATGTATACCTTGTGCTATCTGACAGTGAGTTACGATTTGTCATAATATATACCAGTTTTACAGATGCTGATTCGTTTTTTGCTACTGATTGTGGGTATTCTTATAAAATGCTAATAGTAATAACTAATTTATGGAAGACACAGAAAGAAAAGCTTTTTTGAGCTACGTTCGACTCTTATTCCTGTTATAAGTGAATGGTTGATTTTATTTGATACGTTTTGGAGCCTATGCATTTTATCAATTATTACTGGTTTGAGACCAAACCTTCATTGGATGATGGAATGAAATACTCATTTAATAATATCAACAAAAACAAAAGGTGTAGCATGCTGTTAAAGTTGAATGTCTAAAAATTTGTAAGTTTAAACAAGCATACTGACGAGTCTACATATGTAAGTATAAATAATGAGCAGTATTGAACTGGTGCCGTTAAAGAGTTAAAAATAATTGTTTTTGCGAAAGAGCTTAATTCGCTCCCCCTTTTTCTACTTTGCATTGATTGTATTGTATGTATGTATAATTCTGCACGTATTTGCATCCTTCGTATATTCCAAGATATTTAAAAATGATAGAATAGGATGACCTTGGTTGTTACGATTGTTGTGTTTACGTGTTATTTGCAACGGAAAACGGAAATGGTTAAAGCGCCAATTATTAGAAATCTGAAAACAGCATTATAGTATATAAATATACACATGTACGTGTTACTCACACATAAGGGAACTGTAACGAAACGAATTTTTGTATTCACAAAAAAACATGGAAAGTATGTTGTGTAGTACTGCGTTTTTGCTATGCAAGCAAGATTAAGGTTATTATTCATCATAAAAATAGGTAATTAATCAAGGAAATTGAATTTCAAAATGAGCCGTAAAAATAATGTAGGGTCTCCTGGTTCACTCGTGCACTGTCAGTAGCTCTACATTGCCTTTAGAACTGCATTGCTACGTAGCAATAATAACAGTAGTAGTTTAACTACTATAATCGTATAGGGTGTACAAAAGTCCGAAGCAATGTCCTTCAAATGAAATGCATAACAAGAATAACATATGAATAAATAATAATGAAATTCAAATTTTAAAACATTAGTCAAGTTATATTTAAATATGTATAATGATTCTGTGGTAATAATTTTTGCAGTGAGTACAAGCTCAAGAATTATATATATTTCTGATTGTAAGTTAATACTTCGATCCATGTCGCCGATTGGAGCGGTTAACGAAATTGTCTTCCGTATGTTTATATGTACATTTTTGTTGAATATGCGCTCGTACATAGTTTTATGGATATCAATTCTGGCCAGCCATGAATGGTGCAGATGAACATCTATGTTCAGTTTCTTTATTTTTGTGTTCCACGTGCATTTAGGGTGGAAGAACAAATAAATATTACAGAGAATAATAATTTTTTTAATTTTTAAATAACAGTCAAAATACGCAGATGATGCGAAGCAAGAGTTATCTTTAGGATTCCGTTTTGTTTACGTTTACACAAGAGAGGTAATTCTGACGCAGCCAGAGAACTTCCACACATACATACATACCTTGGTGTATGTAACGTAGCAGATACCTTTTTTAATCCAAAGCAATAATTTGCGTTATGACGTTAGACAGGTTGGAAATTATAATGGTATTTCGAGGCCATTTATAAAATTATATTCACACTGGAAATTTTAAGCAAACAGTTCTCCAAAAAATATGCGATGTAACATTTATAGCTATTTGGGTGATGAACATCAAAATGGTAATTTTAAATTTGTTGATAATCAAAAACGAAGAAGAAGTCATTTGAAAAAGAATTTTTCAAAAGGAAAAAGAAGTCAGAACTTAATTGCTTGCAAAATAATAATAAAAAATGAATTAATAGGGAGAAATTATCCGCATTTTGTATTCGCTCAAATCGTAATATTTTAGCTAATTTCTCAGATTCAGGATACTGCAAAAAGTTACGATGTGTGTGTAAATCAGGTGAAAGTACTGTTTAGGTTATCAACCAAATTAATTTTTTGGGGATTCTGGTAAGAGAATCCAGACTGAAAGCGTGTGTGAATGGTCTCGAGTGAATGCGATGCTGTCGTTTAGTCACAGACAAATACACATATATGATATACCATATAATATACCACCACCTATTAATTTTTAAAAGAATGGGACAAAAACTCCCGTTGTCGTAAATAGTACTGTAGATCGTATTCCATTTAATCGAGGAGTGACTATTACTAAGAAAAAAATTATTCCCACAGAAGTCCATCAGGTAGTAAATTACAAGGGATAAGTAATAAGAAAATAGCACACGCAGAGTAAAAGTACAAGTTTTTATGAGGGATTACGCAGTCATTTTACAAACAGGTATTAAAGCAGGTGAACATTAGGGTATTTTGTGTGTTATTTCTAGGAGTAATCGACAAGTATTTCGTTTAAGCTGCCAGATTCTTTCAAAATCTGTAGGGACTACTAGAAATAATAAATAGTTGTATTGACGTGTATGTATACCGTGGTTCAAGGGAAATCTCAAGAAAATAAGGGAAGGGAAATGAAAAATTATCTACAGATACTTTTCGTGTATACAAATGCCAGAGAGAATTTGTCAATTCAGGCGTAATCAATTTATCATTCTAATAATTCATGAAAATATAAGCGTGAATGGCAGTCTGAAGCGTAATCGGGTAAAAAACTAAACATCCATACATATATCAGGTCACGAAGCAATACTATCCCAGTTAGTTTTCTTTTTTGTAATAAAAGTCATTTATTTACACAAAACATTGTCTGTATTCATATTTTGATGAATGTGTACGAGTCCCGTTTCTACAGTCCGTGAACAAAATTTGCAATAATTGATACCTACACTAATTATTATCGTAGTTATAAAATTGAATCTGCTACGTACTGTGTTGCCTGTTATTATTTTCGTAGTAAAAAATAATTCTGTGCATAACTTGACGCATGCAAAACTACTTTCCACAAGAAAAACAAAGACATGACTCCCTGCAAGGAACAAGTATGATTTATGGCAGCTCAAGTATTTTATATTACGGGGACGTTGAAACAAGACCTAACAAAGACAGGTAGGCTTTGTTCGTGTATTTTGCCATGTATGTATGTATCTCATATGAGATAATGAAGGGTACAAAATATTACACTGTTACAAGCGCTTGTACGTGAATCGAAGTATAAACCCTTCATGTATTTAACTTCCCTTGAAATAGTTTGTTCATTTTTTTTCTACGAATGTACTGTATGTGGAAAAGAAGAAAGGATTTCCTTTTACTGCTCACGGCAACCAAGTGATTAGCAGTGATTTGATCTTCGTCAAAGAAAAACAACGAACTACTATACTTCCAGCGAAATCTGACCTGTTTCTATCCTTCCCGTCTCGCTCAAAAAAATAACTGTAATAATGTGTCCCACAATGCTTCATGAGTCTCCTACCTGTCCGTTTTTTGTTGGAAAACAGTTTTGTGTGCGCATTTTCAATTTACTACGATGGTGGAAAAAAATTGATTAACAGACTTCCGTGAGAAGTTATCTCATTCAACAAAATGTTTTCGTACAATGTTTCGTATGTGCATATTGCATATATGCATGTGCTTGTACAAAGCCATGTTTACAAAAATACTTGATAAGTCTTTTTTCATACACATTTGTGTAGTTTACTAACTTCGTGGGCTTTAAATGAGTGAATGAAAGGTTGAATCGAATATAATTGGTTTTGTTTATACTTTTACGTAAAGCTCCATTTATTTTAGTTGAACATTTTATATTAGGTACAATTTCGAAGTTCGATCTTGAATGTAACTGTCGCATTTTTAGATAGTTAATAATTATATACTACGAATAAGAGAATAATAAGTACTATACACGGAAACACTGCGTGAATTCCTAGAATATGTGTGCTCTCCAACTGTAAACGCAGAGGTCTGTATAATTTTTACATGATATTTAAAAAAAGTGTGAGGTAGAATGTAGGTAAATGTAATACAACTTATTGTATAAGGACACGTACTTTCTCCTGGTTGTAATCCTCCCACACGTCATTATGATTTCACTGGATGATGATAAAGTTGCAACTTGCAAAGAGAGGAAAAGAGTAATAATAATAATAATTAATAATTAAATCACGAAAAAGAGATCTAAATAATTTTATCTTCAAATAAACGGTAGAAGGTGATATAGTACGTAGTTGTGGTGAAAATTAACATGTGCTAATGTCGATACATGTGCAATAGCCTTCCCTATCCCTGTTGATCTGTAAAAAAAATCCCATAGTTTTTTTCTTCCGTTGCACACTATTAGAACGAGAAAACACTTTTAACGTGAGAGTTACAGCACTTGGCCGTTCTATAGAAACACGCACCTTTCTTCCTCTTGTCATGTATGTATAAGTAAGTATACTGTAACACTATCAGCCCATAGGCCTTGTGACTGTGAAAGTACGTGAAATGCTGTTTTTCTCGTCTATCACTTTCTATTTGTGTACCCCTTCCATTATAACTCTACAGTCAGTAATAATACATATATATTATTGGTGACACAACAAAAGATGATTGTACATGGCTTTTTATATAACAAAATATATAATACCCTTAAATACTTTTTTCGGTGCAAAAAAAACACACAATGCTTTTCAGGCCGAAGAGCAGTTAAAAAAGTTCGTATAAAAGAGTGCTGTTTTTTTAGGTATAGACTCAAATGTTTTCATTAGTATCTATTGCTAAGGCACATGGTGTAAAAAATGTGTTTTGTGTAGACTAAATATATAATATACATATATGTATAGCAATGGGTAATAACATTGTACATTTAGTGCGACTTATGTATTTGTACTGCAGAAACGAGTAATGTGTTACCGCAAAAGATGAGGTTATTATATTTGTCTTGAATGTAAAAAAAACGTAAAAAAAGCTAAATATTACGAGTTAATTTTTAGCATTACAAATTATGTATGTTTGTTAAAATTGGGAGTTAAAATCCAAAGAATATATTGACTGATTTTTTAAAAAAATGTTCTACTGTGTCTGAATCGCGTTTGCGTACGTTTATTTGTAATACATTTGCGTATGTGAAAATGAAAACTTTTGTGAATTGCCAGAAATATTTGCAAGAATTCAGAAGCGAAAAATTGGTTGGTCATGATTAATTTTGGAGAAAAAACTATTGCTACTATCCCATTTACTACTTCCAATTCGCTAATGCTAATGTGGCATGATGAGTAGTCTGTATTGTATTGTGATTTTACTCCCGTTTTTGTTACTGGTGTAGCGTTACATTTATTTGCCTCTATAAAACATTTGTTTGTTTGATTTTGTTGTCGCTGTTTTATTTAGTTATACTTGTTTTGTTATATTTGATATGTTCCTGATTTTTTAGCTAATCTATATAACCCCAGGCTTAATCAGTGTATCTGTAACCCCTACGTATCAAGGGACCGTGTGTGCTGCATTTTAACCCGTGTGAGCTTATATTTTGTTACAGTTTTAAGTTTTGTCTTACTGCAGGATATTTTAAGTTGTGAAATAGTTTGCAAGTTACCAACTCGGGACAGTATTGTCTCCATTTTACGTACGTGTTGTGTTTAGCTAGTAGCTACTTGTCTTGGGGGTAATCAGAGAAAATTATTGAGATGCGGAGTTTATACACATGTGTTTATGCTACATCTAAATAATGTTTTCTTCAACTTTTTAATTGTAATGTTATCCGTTTTTAAGCCGAACGATTAATTATTCTTGAATCACGACGTTTGACGCAATGACATTTTTGACTGGACGTTTCTAAGCTAAATGTTTGTGATTTTTTAGTTCCACGTACATTCCCACATATAAGTATGGGAAAATGGGAATAAGCTTCGATTGACAAAGCTGTGTGCTCATAATTTACAATTTAGTTGCTTGTTGTTCACCTGTTCCGTGTTTTTTGTTTTCTCTAGCTTGGTGGTTCTGATAGTGAATTGTGATTGATTATTACCCAGTAATTATTTGGTAATACGTACCTATATAAATATGTATGTATTTATCTACAGTGGCATGCATACACATGGGCCACCTGTCCAACGTTTGGTTCTCATTTGATTTTTGGGGTTGTTACTGTTGCTTCACGTATACTGTGTTTATATGTATGATTTTATGTTTGTTTGGTTGAAATATGTATTTACTGACGTCAGCTTTTTTTCTGTTGTGATTTTGCACTGTAGTTCTGCACCTGATCTCTGGAGTAACTCAGAGAAGCACTCAAGCACAAGCACGAAATCTGTTAATGTGTTAGAACCTCCTGCTTTAAGAAGTTTCAGCCAGTCAAATCCACCGATTCCTAAAACATCCATGATTCCTAACCCTAAAAGTAGTAATAGTACCTCCAATGCACAGGTGAATGGGGCGATTGAGCATCGTATTCAAAATGGTAGTAATTACACTGCTGTTCTAAGGACCAATCGCGCTCCCAATGGCACTCCCAAACATCTCCTTCCTTCCTCCGATTTCCCCCCTTCATCGTCATTTTCATCCGCCACAAATCAAGGGCAAACAGTTTCCTTAGCTAGTAGTAGTGAGACGTACACCAAATTCCCTCCTGCTCCACCTTTACCCCCACCATCGTTGAATACCCCTAATTTAAAATCTCAAAAGAAGTTCACCTTAAATGGTTGGAGACCTTCCATTTCCATCAGTAATAAAACTGGCCGACGATGTGTCACCACCGTTGGATCGAGCTCACTTTCCACCCCCACAACCCCTGACGATGTCAGTAATGGAGACGTTACTCATATTACCCGGCGTTGGTCGGAATTCAGCACCCATCTTCACTCGGCTAAATTGGTACACGGATGATTTAAAAATTACACGATTGTTGGCAGCTAACAATGGAATTATTCCATCTAATACCTCATCTCCTAGGTTTCTTTTTGGTCCGCTCATATAACTTTTTCTCATGAGGTTATTACTTAAGCAACACAAATATGTACCCCCTCAGCTAATGGTATTCCTTTGAAGACTAACATCAAATTCCCAATTTCGGCTTAAAAGGTTTCTCTTTGGAAAAAGGATGACTTAAAAGGATATGAATTATCTTACCCCTTTTTAAAGATGCGTTGTATCAATCTAGAGCTCTTCACGCCGACTCTGTAGTATTCTGTTGTATATAGCCATATTGGTGACGGTTGACGGAGAAAGTATCGGGTAAAGTAATTCATTTTTGGGATACTTTGTAACATACGTACGGTTGCTTGGTATATCAATAGCTGCACTGTAAATGCTTTTCTCATTGCTGGTTATTCTAACTGTTATTTTTTTAATTCGTTTTAACAATGAAAAAGTGCGCGCTTCACAGTTTGTCGCGTTGTTTGCCTAAAAATCTCGATCGACTACCACTAATATTTTCAATATAATTTCTCTCGCGTTCATGCATGATATTGAAATGCAGTTTTTAATCATGTTGCTACTACGTGTTTGTGATTAATATTCGTTTAGTATTGTATATGTATTTTGCTCAGGTATAATTTTTGGGCTATTGCACGGTGTTTTTAATTTTATGTTAATGTTTTTAATATAGACCGAATTCGAAAACCATTGCGTCAACAATAATGGCACCCCCAGCCCCAACACCCAAAACGTTCCTATCCCGCCCGGTGCGACTGTGAAAGTGCTGTCAGATTTCCAAGCACTGAAGACGGAGGAGGTGAATGTGTTCAAAGGAGAGCAAGTACAAATTTTGGGCGTCAACCATAACAGAGGATATTACTTTGTGAAAAAATTAAATATTGATATCAGTGAAGGCTGGGTTCCAGCTCTTGTTTTACAACATCCTACTACAAATTCCGACTCGTGTTCTTCGGGGAAAAAACCATGGTCGTTTCGGTTTCGAATGAAACCCAATTTTCACAGTCGGGATAAAGATTTAAGTAATAGTAACAGTTCTCTTAGTAAATCCACGGAGGATGTCATTGATTTAATCGACGATGAACATTTACCCATTTTTTCCGTGGAATTACAAAGTGTGAGATTTCAGAGTGGAGAGAAGGCGGTTCTGCAGTGTCAAGTTCGTGTACACCCGGAAAATGAGCCGGTTGTAGTGGAGTGGAAAGATGCTTTTGGGCATACAATTCGAAATAGTAATCGTCATCAAGTCACTTTAAATGAGCAGGGAGTTGCAACTCTCATTATTCATGAATGTCGTGTTTCGGACTCGGGGCGGGTGACCTGTATTGCTACGACGGATGTTGGAAGTAACTCTACATCATGCATTCTCAGTGTCACACGTAAGTGTAGTGATCATTAATTACATACTTGTCTTTATTCATACCTTTGTTTCATAAGATGGGATTGACATTTCTTTTCGTGTCTCTAATTTGCTGTCATTTGTTTCCTGCAGCTGTTGCCCCGTCCCGACCGTCGCCTCCAGTCGTTACAACTTACGACAGTGATTCCGTAGAGCTCCGGTGGAATTCTAACAAAGGCAATGCCAGCGTCTCGAGCATTGTAAAATTTTTCACAGTTCAACAGTGCCTGTCGGAATGTGACGTTTGGACCAGTTGTGCCGTAGTGGCGGATAATGCGTGTAAGGTGCAACATTTGACACCTGGACAGTTGTATTCATTTCGAATTATTGCTCATGGTGAGGGTAGTACAAAGAGCGAGCCAAGTTCTCCTTCAGAGTCGTTAATCATCCCACCCTTGTCTCCCCTTACCCCCAAAACTCCCACCTCCCCGCCAAGTGCCGACAGTGTTAGTTTAAACAGTAGCACTATGAGCGACACGAGCCTCGGTGGTTTTGGACATATCACGTCGAGTGCAGATGATAATCAGTTCCATAAGAAATATGTCGAGCTAGAAGATATTGATCGTGGACGGTTTAGTGTTGTTAGAAAATGTCAAGAAATTTCGACGGGGCAGGAATTAGCTGTCAAATTTATTCACCGGAAGCGATGGAAAAAACAATTAATCTTGAAGGAGTACCAGATTTTGAATGCCATTTCTCACTCCAATGTAGCGAAGGCTTTTGCCTTTTGCGAAACTGATATGTACTCCGCTATTGTTACGGAATTGTAAGAACTATTTGTTTCGATAATATATTTTTTTTAGTATCTCATAAACGTGAAAAGACTAAAAGTTCTAATTGTTCATTGCAGTGTGAAAGGGACGTCACTCTTTTCATATTTATGCGAGCAAGATTTTTATATGGAATACACTGTCGCCACTCTTATGACTCAACTCTTCCAGGCAGTTGACCACATTCATTCCCTTGAAATTGCACACTTGGATATAGAGGTAACAATTTATTTGTGTATACATTACTGTGTTCTGTATAATCCACTGTGGGTTTTTAAACGCCATGCATTGTTTATTTTACAGCCCAGTAATATTCTGGTCGACAAGAGCGTGCTGCCCCCTACACTAAAGTTAATTGATTTTGGTGACGCTTGCCATGTTGCTGAAGGCTCACCGGACTGCCTTCCACAAACGTTACCAGCATTTGAATTTGCTTCACCTGAAGTTTTATTGCGCCAAAAATGCTGCATTAACTCGGATATATGGAGTATAGGAGTCTTATTGTACCTTCTTTTAAGGTAATTTAGTTTCTGCTTTTGTACAGCAACGGGGATGTTACATGTTCTCTTCTGTCATTTATATTTTCCGTTTCTAGAATATCATTCCGGACTGTTTTGGTTGGGATAAGCACATCTTTGAATCAAAAAGTGTCACGTGTGAATAACGGCAGACTAATTATGGATTATTTTGCATTTGTTTTCAGTGGAACATTTCCTTTTATTAGTGAAAGTTTTGAAAAAATGAGCGCCAACATCATTAACTGTCATTACCGTTTCGGTCTGGAAGCTTTTAAAGGCATTTCTTTTGAGGCAAAGGAGCTAATCAAACATATGCTGGTCGCAGAAGCTACGGACAGAATTTCTGCCGCTGATTGCATGCAGTCTACTTGGATTCGACAGGTATGGACTTTCACCTTTGAATGCGCTTTCAAAATCAGTTTTTAGATCCCAGAAATGTTAGGCACATTAAAATGTCAGTGTGGATTTGTCTTTTAAATGCCGATGTGTTTCTACTCGAATTTTAGGCTCGAAAATGTGTTACACCTTTGGCTCGAACACGCTTGGAGCCCTATTTGAGCAGTAAGAAGATTGAAAATGGATTAAGGCGCTACGCAATTACTCGATAACGTGTTGCAATCATAATGTACTACGCCATTAATTCCGTCGTCGACGACCCATTCTAAGACATATACTCATCTACTGTAATCGCGAAGCCAATCGTAATATAATTTCTGCCTGAAGAAATTTTGTTTTTACCAGTCATACTCACCCCGAATGGACACCTTTAATATAATATTGTTGCAACGCAACATACATTTTTTTTCTAGTTCGGTTTGTATTTGTAAGCTCGATGTTCTTGCCTGTTACCCTCAGCTGCACATTTACCAAAATCTAGCGATTTGATAGTGTAGGTGTGAAAATAGAAAGACCTTACGAGTCCCTCCAAAAGGAGCTATTATTGTTTATGTGTTGGTCACAATCATTTTTAATTATATTTTTTGTTTTTATGTACATATTCAAATTGACTCGGTTACGAAGCTTAAATGCATACAAGCACATCCGATTTGAATTTATTTAAAATGTTCATACATATTATACTTACATGAAGTTTAGTTTGTACTCAATATATGAAGACTTAAATGAAAATACCACGGACTGTTTTAAAAATACATGTACATATTATTAATTACGTATGGAAAAATATACTTTTGTGATGATTGGTGTGTTATCCGTGTGTTATATGTATTTACAATTTTTTTGTAATCATCAAGAATCGTTTTTTGTATTTCGCTCAGTAATTCGACAAATCATGGTAGGTTAATGTCGACCGAATTTCTATCGCGTTGCTCTTGTATATATGTGTAATATATATTATAAAAACAAAGTACATATGCAGCAACGACATGCGATGTCAGTGTGTTCTAAACAATTTATATGAATTTTTTCTGTTACTCTTAAGTATTATTAAAGCACGCACGGGTGTTTGCGCAGTGATATTAATTAAATAAAATCAAATAATTATTATTTGTAAGACAACGTGTGGACATTTGCCTGTTCATTTTCCATAATTTTTGTTGCATATCTTTATCTAGAACCGCCAGGAATTAATTAATACGAAAGCTTGTATTCCGTAGCAGTTTGAAAGTTTCGGTAGTCAGTACCCCGCTAATTGCGAAAATCAAATCGGGATCGTGTGCATGAACGGATGAGTATGTTATTTCGTTTCTAGCATAGGTGATTACAATTGCTTAATGCATCTACACATCCTTTCATTTAATAGGCTCGGTCGGTTTTTCTCTGTCTTTGCCTCTCTCTTTGCAATTTCAAAAAATCTCTGTCGACTCTCGTCTTCCCTGCCAGTTACAGTCTCACAGCTGGTCATTCAACTACCTGTTGACTGTTGCTCTCGCCCATCTCGCCTCACTCATCGTGCCGAACATTTTTATACACACGGTGCCCCTACGCATTCAAAAGGATTATTCATCTTCTTTAGCAATAGCAAGCTGAAAAGCTTATCTGTTTGTGAACAAAAAAGTTAAAAAAAAATATTTTCAACGTGTTAAAATCACGGGGATGTTTTTTTTTTTTTTAAAAAAACTTTATACAATTCTTGGCATCTTGTTCGAACCTGGACTTGCCTGGGGTTTTTTCAAACCTTCCAGAAAATTCCGATGCAGTGATTAGTGTCACTTGGTGAGCTGGAGAACTTTCTAACCACGGAAAATTATTACGAGGTAATGCAACATTTTTTTGAACCAAATTAATACAACAGAGAAAGTATTCGAGAATTTTAGTGTCTCGTCAACGAGAATTCGTTTTCAGCAATTTTTTGAGTGGAAATTGGATGGAGGCTTTAAGACGGGAACGTGATTATATGCTAATTTGTATTAAGCTGAGAAGGGAAAATATTTGAACGGCTTTTTTTTAGATAAATTAGTTGTTCAGTTTCGACTTATTTATTTTATGTTATCCATTTTTATTGTCTCGTCTATCTTCTTCCGTTTGCTGCCTCTCTTGTCTCTTGTTTTTACGTCACTTTCCTTTTTGTTTCTCATTCCCCCTCACTTTTTCCACCGACTATCTGCGTCGTTCTTATACTTTCTCCATTGCTTATCTGCTCATTTCTCTCCCTTTCTCCCTTTCTCCTTCATTGATTTTTTTTATTTTCACAGTTTCTTAAATGCCCTACTATTTTCTACCAACTTTCTCATATTTTTTTTTAATATTATTATTTACGTCGACGGAAGTGTCAATAACACAACTTCAACAGGTTTAAATTACATTTAGTGCATTGTGTAAAGTCTCCTACCAACTATTGGCTATGGCTTTTCCAGGAACTTTTGAGCGAATAATTATTTCTCATGTCCTTTCGATGAATATTTATGCCAAAACTTGGCATCAATTTACAAAGGAATCCATCATTTATCTCCACACAATTACACAATTATAACTAAAATTGAACTACTGTCATTTTTGTCCGTACAGCTACCACCTACCACTTAACAAAACAAATTTACTTTATCAATAATCAATGTTCCATGAAAGAATATTTCCCTACATTTTACGATTGCACTGAATTGATTTTTCGGAACCAAAAGTTTATCATCGAATAACATCGAAATGTCGTCGGGGTACGAGCGAATTACTAAAAATACCTGTCTCAAATGTAAGGATCAATGGGAAGGCCAGAATTTTCAATAGTATATATACAAATGCCAATTTTGTATCATCAAACTTCACCATTTTAATGGAAGCGTCCCAAGGTACATATTTCTTCTTTTTTTTTTTATCGGTAAAGATTTCTCCAGCAATGCCTTGACTATAGATTAAGCTTAAGCAACCGAAAACATTCAAGAGTATCAAGAAACTACTACGATAGCGAGAGTTTTGAAATTCAATTAGCTGGGCACTATATCATACTACAGATAGTATGTATGTATATCATATATTATAGTGTGCATAATAGTTCAGTAATTCGAACCAGACTTGCCTAGAAAAATTGACCGAATTTCCAGGTACATAAACCCAGTTGTATTGTACCTATATACAATTCTGGAATTATGCCGGACTTTTTTCCTCGTTCATCCCTTGGAAACTTCCCCATTTCTCCTTTGCCCAGCGTCTCACACTTACTTCCTCGCTCCTCTTACCGTCTCGCTCTCCCTTCTGCCCTCTCGTACTGTCACATTCTTATCTCCCTGTCCTACTCTCTCGATCTTGCTTGTCAAAGAGAGGCAGTACGGCGACAGAGAGAGAGAGGCGAATGAGCAAAAGAGAGATATGGGTGACAGAGGAGGGAAATACATATTGAAACAGGAGAGCGAGGGATGAAGAGACACAAGATGGGGATGAAATCATGAGAGACAAAGAGAGCGAATGAGATGAAGAGACAGGTAGAGGAGCGAGATGAAGACATGCAAGAGACTGTGAGAGATGAAATGAGGCGGAATAAAGAAAGATAAAACAAGGTGAAGGGAGTGAGAGAAATAAGCGAAGTAATAGAGCGAGAGCAATAAACCGTATTATTATTTTTTTTTATTTTTTGTTATAAATAAGTAGCAGTATAGAGAGAGAAATAAGCGAGACAAACAGAAGAAGAGAAAGAGAGAAACAAGCAATAGAATAGAGCAAGAGAGAGACAGAGAGAGAAACAAGCAAAATAATAGAGCAAGAGAGAGAAAGAGATAGAAACAAGCAAAAGAATAATAGAGCAAGAGAAATATAAGCGAGAAAATAGAGAGAGAGAGAAACAAGTAAGTCAAGAGAGAGAGAGAGAGAGAGAGAGAAATAGGTGAGACAATACAGCTAGGCAATACAGCTAGGCAAAAAGCGAGACAGAAAGAGAGAGAAAAACAAGCAAGAGAATAGAGCGATAGAAATAAGCGAGAAAATAGAGAGAAAGAGAGAGAGAGAGAAATGAGAGAAATAAGTGAGTCAATAGAGAGAGAGAGAGAGAGAGAGAGAGAGAAACAAACGAGAGAAACAAACGAGAGAAACAAACGAGAGAAATAAGCGAGAAAAGAGAGATAGAAACAAACTAGAGAAATAAGCGAGACAAGAGAATCAAAGAAATAAATGAGACACCTTCATGTATGATATGTGGACAAAAATCGTCGCGTCAGACCGTTGCTAGTAACTGTCTGAATGGTATGACTAGAGCTTTACCGAGTTTTTCAACGCATCCTGTGTGTTTTAAATGTAATGATAACCGATAACCACGAACGAAAATTGTGAGAAGGCATACGTCATACATTAATACTAATATATATACATAACATAGTTGTTCACTGAAGATGACGGCAAAAGGAAGTAAGAAATGTTAAAGGAAATATTGGTGATGCACTTTCCTGCGAATCCTTTTAAACACAATGTTTTTTTAAAAGGGCAAATTCCTATGCCCCTTATTTTTACGGTTATTGGCCATTACGTAATATTCCAGAGACCGATGTTGGCGTAAAGCTACAAGCCTTTCCATTTGGTCTTGATATCCATGCATAAACATTTCCAGCCAGCCTACATTTGCCTCGTGTTGATTGACTTTACTTGGTAATTACTAGTAGAACAAAATAGAATCAACGACAGTCTATTTGCTCCGCTTCAATTGTCATCGTGAATCAAATCCGTTTAGCATCATTTGTCTTTCTTTGATCAATTTTGTCCCAAGTAATTTTATGAACGATTGATGTGAGTTCTGTGTACAATGTTGTATTTTGTGCAAGTTTTTAAATTTCAAGAACAAGATTGTTCAGTTTATAAATATTGTTTGGTGCAACTTTATATAAGTTTACATAACTTTTTATAACTTTACTTTATGCAGGGATTTTAGTTTCTCCTCATTCAGGACAGTTCCATGGACGTGTACCGTCATTTAGTGTTTGCTGCGGCTTTTCTGGTTTGAAAATCTAGAATATGAATTAAGACAAACATTTGAGAGAATAACATGCCCAAGTTTACGGGGACATATCTCGACAAGTTCTTTTGGTTTAGTGGAACATTACAAGAATAATGAACAGTTTAACGGTTTCAAGCACTTGTACTATATTATTCGCTCCGTTTTTTCTCAGGAAAATGATAAAAACCGAGAGTTTGCGTTCTTTTATGTATTGACATCCCCGGAAAATCCAGGTCTCTATTTCAACTCTTAACAGTCGCTGAGAATTGTTGGCTGTCCTGATACAAATCACACAATTATCTCTTGAAAAACGACAGTGCTAATTGGATTAGCAAGCCTGGAGTGAGTAGGGTGTGGCGGACTTGGGGGAAAACGAGAATTTGAAAACGTCTAATTTTAAATAAAGTGATTTGTCCCGGCATTACTTGTTTGGGGATATTACTAGTTGTCATTAACCATCCGACCTTCTCTTCTAGAATGGTTTAAAATGTTCTAGAATGCTATCAAAAATGTTCAACGTATTTTTGGGGTTTGATGAATATCTCATTACGTCCTTTCTTTTCCTTTAAAAGAATACAGTAATACAGAAACGAAAAAAATAAAGAACTATATAAAAAATAATAATAAAGAACTAAATAAAAATAATAATAAATAAATAAAAATAATAATAAGGAACTAAATAAAAATAATAATAAATTAATAAATTAAAATAATAATAAATAAATAAATAATAATAAAGAACTAAATAAAAATAATATCAAATAAATTAATTAAAATAATAATAAATAAATAAATAAA
>JAQGBT010000053.1:0-104568 GCA_034698585.1 Disparrhopalites patrizii
GAGAAAATGACAGCAAGCGCAAAAGTAAGAAAAAAGAAAGCAAGAAAAATAATTTCAGAGAGAAAATGACAGCAAGCTAAAAAGTAAGAAAAAAGAAAGCAAGAAAAATAATTTCGGAGAGAAAATGACAGCAAGCGCAAAAGTAAGAAAAAAGAAAGCAAGAAAAATAATTTCAGAGAGAAAATGACAGCAAGCGAAAAAGTAAGAAAAAAAGAAAGCAAGAAAAACAGGGAAAGCCAATATAAATGGCAAAAGTCACAAACAGTAGGAAAATAAAGGAAAGAGAAGGCAGCACTTAAAGTCAGAGAGAAGCTTTAGTATGCATAAACTTGGCACTTGGGAAGGCTTTATAGGCTGTAAAAAAACAAGGAATGAAGCTTGTTGGTTGTTGTCTCATCATGAAAATTTATTATTTAATCCTCATACAAAACCCTCCGCGTGCCTCCCGTCGTGTTTTTTGTTTCCCTCCAATCTTGCTTTTCCTGCCCAGTTCTGAAAAAATAAAACATGCAGAACAAGTTAAGATATTTAAAAGCAGACTCAAGCACGTGTCCGAAATGGCAAGAATGTGTTTCCACAAGAGGCAAAAAATGAGCAAAAAAGTTCCTTTAATTGGATATTGCCGAAATCAAAACGAAATCTTTAGGAAAAGAGAAATGTGGGGGAGAAGTCTCGGGGCTCAATAAATTATGTTTCGTTTCCATTGGTATTTATATGACATTGGTGGGACATTGTGGTAGTATAGAATATATATGGGCAGGAGAGAAGTGAGGAGGAAATCAGTGGAGATGATTCCATTATGGGAGGGAACACTCCAGCACTGATAATAATTCTGCTGACTTCACTCTGTCCTATTCTCAACTCTTCTCCTCCTCTTTTTGTCTCCCACTCAGCCTTATTCCTTTATGGAGGATGAGGCCGGCAGGATTTCTGTGGCCGTGTGCAGTGAATCAAATTCTTAACATGTTTGACATCCACAAAAGTCCCATAAATTTTCGCCCGACGGAGGAGTAGAAACGTTCCTTTCGTTTTCTCCAACTGAGCAAAAGCTGGGAAAGTCTGAACAGGAGAAAGTCTGGAAAGTGTCGGTGAAAGCTGAAGCTAGTGTGAACACGCAATCTAGAAAATTTAAAAAACGAATAATAAAATTAAGAGAGAAAATTAAAATAATCGAGAAAATTACAGAAAAAATTAAAGTAAGAGAGCAAATTACAGAGAAAATGAGAATAAAAGAGAACATTAATTTTTTTTAAACCGAAAATTACAGAGAAAATTAATTCTTTTATAAGCCCAAAATAAAGTTGACAAATTACGTCAAGATTTGAAATGTTGGAAGCAAAAAAAAACAATTATATTCTTCAGAGTTATAAGAAATAATATGCATAATCCACAAATTCATTGGTTCACCCAAGAATTTCCCCTTCTGAAAATTCGTCAAATAAAGAAAGCACCCCTGAAATTCCTTGTGGTTTTTCCCTCTCCTCCGCCGATCTTGTGGGTGAAAGTTTTTGGGGGAACAAAGCTTGAGGTTTTATTTCTGTCTTGAGGGTGAACGGGAAAGTGCTGACTATGTTTATCGCAACTCCTTTTTCCGTGCTCCCCCTAGCATAAGAATATTTCTGGGGGGAGAGAAACATAAAAAAATGCATTGAGCAAAAAAAAAAGTACAACACCCCAAGAAATTGAGATATTGTCTTGGAGCAATTTGCATTCTTTCCTTCACCCTTATATGCTTTCTCTAGCTTACGTTTTTGTATATCTCGCTTTCTCTCCTTTCCTTGTCTGCCTTACATTTCTCTCCCTTTTTTCTCTCTTTTGTATCTTCCTATTTGTGATTTTTCTATTTTCTTTCACTTTTACGTCTCTTCTTTTTCTTTGTTTCTGTTCCTTGTAATCTCCCTTTACTTTCGCTGCAACCTCTCTTGGACTCATCCAGTCCAAGATCTCTTCTGGCATTTCCTTTTACTCTCCATTTCCCCCCCCCCTTAGTTGTCTTTTCTATTTCATTACAGGCACATATCTCCCCTGTACTCCGTTATAAATGGATTTTCGATGATAGGGCAAGAAAAAAATGCATGGAGCAAAGTCAATTTAAGAAGGAACTTGGAGCATTCTCTTCCCCTTCTTTAGCACGCTTCGCCCCCCTTTTCTTGGCCTTGCTTCATTTTTTCCAATTTAAGTCCATCGGATTCCATTTTTTCCCCTCCAAAAAAACGGGGGACATTACAAAAGGGAGTAAAGTGTAAATTGGAGAGGGGAAACAAAATTTTTCTCGATAGGGGAAAAAGAAGGAATATTTTCCATTTTCAAGCAACCCAGATGATGTTCAGAGGGTAAGGACTTTCAGAGGAAAAAAACTTTTTATCCTCGTATCATGTCCGAGTCGGACTAAAATGATGGAAAGCGGAAGAGAAAAATTCATCTGTGCAAGATCTTGGAAGGAAATTGTGTGTAGAAGGGAACTTTTTTGGGAGAAATGCTATAAGAGCATAAAGGACTTCCAATAGGGGTTATTTTGGTTCTCAGGGAGTTTTGTTTGAAGGAAGAGTAATGGAGAAATGCAGAGGGTAGAGTGTGAATGTATACGTATGTACATAAGTGTGTCCAGCAGCAAGAAAAAAAGCGTGAGGGAAGTGCTTGAAAAATTTTTTGGCGTGAAATATATGTTTTTCCTCGGGGCTCTTTCCCCATTCTCACCCTCCCTTGTCGTCCTCTTATCTCGCCGACAAAGTCTCTGGAGAGGGAAAGCAAGTGACGGGAAGGAGGCACTGGCTTATTGGAAAATGCTTCGGCTCCAGAGGAAGAGGCAAAGTACTGTAAAAAGAGGGAAAGGAAAAGAGAGGATGAGAATATCATTATGATGGATTAAACCAGAACGGAGAGAATTCAAATATAGTAAGAAGCGAAAATTCAAGAGAAAGTAAGTAGAAGCTTTAACGAATAAATGGAATAAATAGGAGAAAGCCAAATAATGAGAAGAAGTCAAGAGAAACGAAATAGACGAAGAGGAGAAAGCATGAAACACAAATAAGAAAAATAAACAGGAGATAATGAAAAAACCAGGGAAAAGAGTTGAAGAGAAAGAGTAACATGGGGAAATCAGAAAAATATGAAGTAGAAAACTTAAGTGACGATCAGAAAATATGAAAGCTCAAAAATCAAATAGAAAATAGAAAGTCAAACAATCTAATCGAAAAAAGAAAGTAGAAAAATCAAATAGGAACGAGAAAGTATACAAATTAGATAGGAAATCAAACAGCGAAAGTAGCAAAATCAAATAGAAAATCAAAAGTAGAAAAGAGAAAGTAGAAAAATCAAATAGAACAGAGAAAGTCAAAAATCAAATAGAAACGAGAAAGTCGTAAATCAAATAGAAAAGAAAAAGTCGAAAATCAAAAAGAAAGGAGAAAGTCGAAAATCGAATAAAACAAAGCAAGTCGAAAATCAAAAAGAAAGGAGAAAGTCGAAAATCAAATAAAACAAAGCAAGTCGAAAAATCAACTAGGAAATCAAAAAATATAAAAGAGAAAGTAGAAAAAGCACAAAGGAAATTAAAAAATTAAGAAGAGAAAGTAAAAAAATCACATAGGAATTTCAAAAATGAAAACGATAAAGTAAGCAAATTAAATTGGGCACCAAAAATAGAGAAAAAAGGTAGTAGATGAATTAAATGGATAAAATCCAAAAACAATATATTCAAAGTTTGAAGTCAAAAATCCAGGAAAAGTGTGAAAAAGTTGTGTAAAAAAAGTAAGAAAAAAATGTAAACCGAAGGGTCATAAACGAAAAAAATGGAAAAACAAGACGAAAATTAGAGAAGGAAAAACACTGCATAATTTGGTTGCTTCCAATGTCTGAGATCGCTTCCAATTTCCGCTGCACTACTTTCGTTGCAATTCTCGCAAGCGCATTCCTCTTCGGGCGGAACTCAGTTGGAGCACTTCCACTGACTTATTATTATTGCTGTGATAAAGGAAGATATGAACCCTATCTGTCCTCGCTCTCTCCCCTTATTTACTGAGGAAGTGAGTAGTTCCCGCAGGTTTTTTCCTAAGAAAAGAGAGACCGAGAAAGGGCTGACGATGTTGATGGTGTGAGAAACACAAGTGCTTTCACCGAGTGTGTGATGATGGCTAATTCTTGTAAGTACAACTTCCCCGTCCTGTCCCTTGCAACGGAGAAGGCCTGGGAGCCATTTCTCCCCCTTGTCCCTCCAATTTCATTCATATGGCTGTATTTTTCCCTCTTACATCAGCTCTTTCTCTCTCTCTTTTTCCCCGTGCAACTTTTTTGTCAAGTATTCTCAGACAAACTTCCCTTTTGTCTTGGAAGGTGCCAATCCTTGTTTCGAGCTTCCCGCTCTGCTGTACTACAAAAGTGGTCTGAAAGCACGCAGAAAAGTTCTATTGAGACGAACCCTTTTTCGGAGTTTCACACAACAAAATATTGGCTGCTAGGAAATACTGCTCAAATACAAAATTGCGTCAAATAAGAGTGCCTAAATTGCTGGAGGAATCTTTGCAAAAACGAAACTGTAATTTAATTGGTGTCTTTCTGGAAAGGATTTTATGTTGGATTAAAAAAAAGTACTCAGGCCGTCAGGCCTGAGATTTCCGTCTTACCTGCGAAAAACTTTTGTTTCCCGGAAAGGAACAAGTTCTCGGGGACAAAGTCAACTCTCTTGTTTTCACCTCATTTCATTCCGGCTCCCCCACAAGATTACCGGCACGCACTTTCGCTCCGCTTTTAATGACCTGGCTGTCTCCCGTCTGGGTGTGAAAACTTTCTTTATGTTGTTTTGCGAAACGGCAGACTTTTTGTTTCCCTATTGATTTCTTCCCAAATTCTCTTTAGGGAGTCTTGGGCTAGGTGTTTATTTTTCTTTTGGCTTCCCGACGTTCCTTCTCCTTTCTCTTTTTCCCTGACCAGGTTTTGGCTTCTTCAGTGTTTTCTTTTACGACAGTCTACTGGTATGGCTGGAGTTCGTATTTTTCTACTGTTTCTTTTTATTCCACTGCCTTTTTATTGAATTTGGTCATTTCCCTACTTTGTTTTCACTGCAATTATTTATTCTGCCATATACATCTTCAGTATCTGCTTTCATTTTCAACAAACTTGACATTCGCTGCTTTCTCTTAATACATAATTACGTATGTTGCTTACTAGTAATTGTTCAGGATATTTTATGTTTATGTCCCTTCAAAATACTTTCTCGTTTCGCTTTGATTTCTCTTTTCATTTTGATTATGCTTTATATTTTTTGTGCGTTTGTTTTGCTATTTTAGTGTTCTTGTTTAAGCTTTTGTTTGGATTGATTTGTTATCGATATTCTTTTTTGCTTTTTTTATTCGTTTTTATTTTTATCCTTTTCCATTTGCTTTCTCATTTTTAATCGTTTTTAATATTTGCTTTCTCATTTTTAATCGTTTTTAATATTTGCATTCTCATTTTTAATCGTTCTATTTTTCATTTTCTTTTTTAATTGGTTTTTCATTTGCTTTCTTATTTTTATTTGTTTTTAATTTGCTTTCTAGATTTTATTTCCGTTTGATTCGCTTTCTCATTTTGATTTTACGCTCTTTTTGTTTTTGATGACATTGTCTTTGTATGTACTTTGACCTTCTTCTATGTATTTTGTTCTCTCTTTTTGTAATCCTTTCTCCCGTATGTTTTGATGTCTCTGAATCCGAATGTTGCTTTCCCGTAACATTTCGCAGTGTTTGATTTCTGTACATTGGGCTACTTTTACTCTTCATGTTTACCTATTGTGAGTTGTAGCGTTTGTCACCCAACACTGCAGTCGTCCCTCTGTAATTCCAGCATAATTATACTTTCTTCAATATCTCCAAGTCGCCGTGGTGTTAAAAGTTTTTTCCCATTTTCTTCCTTTCCCAGATTTCTCTCTACCCATGTTGTAATCCTGTTTATAAGGAAATAGAAGGACATTGTCAACCCCCATGATGCAAGGGAATTTCCCTTTCACTGAGTGATTAGCATCCACGCACAACTTCCTCCTCCCGCGAACTTTCTCCCATGCCAAGTTTGATTGTACCGCTAAAATACTTAATCCCAACGATCTCAAATTCGGCTCACTCTTAAGAAGTTTAATAATTCACCCAATTGTTCTCCCTGCCACTCGCTTCTGTCCCGTCCCTTATTTATTTCCCTAAGGAGCTCAGTCCATTGGAAGGTGACAAAGACGCTGTAATCTCACATATGTCCTACTCCCCCTTAACTTGTCTCGTTAGGGAAAGCCCTCTGCTTTGCCCTATTATTTCCTTGGAGAACATCCGTATATGTTTATGTATAGGCAAGTAGGTATATCTATGTGTATGAGCTTGGGCGCAAAATGGCCTTAATTTGCATTCAGGGAACAACATCACAGGATAACTTTTTGATTTGCTTTTCTCCCACAAACTTGTTGGCCTACTGGCGACAACTTTTTTTTGGAGGATGAAAAAGTTGGGTGGAACGGAAGAACATGAATTTCATGTTGTCCTTCTGGTTTTCCTGGCTGCTTTTCGAGCTTTCTTTCCGTGCTTTTGGAATTCGGCTGAATGTGTGCGAAGTGAGAGTTATTTTGACTTTCTAAAATTTTGTGTGCGTCACATGTTTAGCTAGATTTCTAGCTTTCGTTTTCTAGCTTTCTCTTTTTTGTATTCTCTTCTGCTCTTTGTGTAGTTTCTTGATTTCCTAACCCTTTTTGCATTTGTTGACCTTTTTTCGTTCTTTCTTCTATATTTAATTTTTATTTATTTATTTATCCAATTCCTCATATATGCTTCCCTCTTGCCTCATGTGCATATGTTAATAATATAATTAAAAACTATGGAAGGTTGTAATGCTCCACAAATTATTCGTTGTTAGTCAAAATTAAAATTATATACAATTTCAAGTAACAAGGAACAGTTTTGAAAAGAAAGAAATTTTTTATGTTTGCACAAAATCCATGGAAAAGGGTTGAAAGTCTCTTAAAATATGATTTGCTCAAATGCACTCCCGCATCCTTTGTTGACTCTCTGCTTACCCCTTTCTTGACAATTTCTTCCATATCAATGTATGAAAGGAGGGAGAATTGTCCCTACTAGAAAGGGAGAAAAAAGGCTTTTCAAAACCATAACATGTTTCCACAAATAGAAAAAGTCGGTAGTGTTCCACGTTTATATTTTCGTGCATACATAAACTGCAGGGGAGTTCAAGGCCTTGCTGATGTCCGGATGGAGGAAGCACTTTGGAGGAAAGAGCCTGATGTTTACCTTTTTTCACTTCAGCTCCTCTCTTTGCTTTTTAGATTCTTTCTTTGACATATCCCTTCCCAGTGTTTTTTCACCGTGAGGGGAAAGTACATACGTGGAAATGGGGGAAATACCGCAGCTTTTACCTATGAAAGTTATAGAAAGAGACCCGAATAGGCCTAAAATACGAATTTTATTGTAGCGCCAAATAACTGCTGCAAAAATAGAAAGCAAACTTTCTCCACTGAAATCATTATTTTTAGTAAAAAATATGTATGTAATATATCATAATTGTGGGCAAAAGCTTGAAGCTCTGAATGAATACAGTGTTACATTTTCTGTTCATAATTCGATTGAACTTTGCTGACCCAGCTTGGGTCCTTTTGTATGTTGGTGCAAAAAACCAGAATTAGATGGAGTCACATAAAGTTGGAAGGAGTGAAATAAATATGTATGCATTTCCAAGATAGCGTAACCCCTTCTTCGCTTTGATATGCATGAGTGCAGCTGGAGAAAAAAAACGCTTCCATCATGCCTTATCGGAACGCTTGTGACAGGACAAGTGGATGTGGGTGTCTGCGTGCAGAAGTGAAAGTTTCTCACCCTCGAACAGAATGTGAGGGCGAAAATGGGCCTAGACAAGATAGCGGAGGAATAAAAATAGGATTGGCCATGGGAATGGGAAAATGTGAAAGAAAACAAGAATTACGAGAAATAGGAGCAAGGCAAAGGAAAGTACAACTTTAAAACAAAACAAATTGGAGCAAAAATATTTTAAATCTTTAAGTTTTGCGAGCAACGGTAGGAAAATAAAATAAAAAGTGGACGGGAAATCAAAAACAGTAAAGAGACGAAGAAAGAGAAAGCAAGCGTTAATAAAATGGAGACAAGCTAAATAGAGAAAGCAAGAGTTAAAATAATAAAGAATGGGACAACAAAGGAAACAAAATAAAATAAAAATTAGAAAGCAAAAGATAATGAAGAATGCATTAATTAAACAAAGGAGAAAACCATTATAAAAATAGAATACGAGAAAAAACACATAAAACGAGATTTATAAAAAGAGGAAGGAAGAGAAAACAGGAGACCAATAACAAAGAGAAAGGAGGAGATAATAAAATAGGAGACAAACAAAAAGGTTAAATTAAGAAAGTGAAAGCAACAGCAAATACGCAGAAAGCAAGAGAAATTCAAAGATAAAACAAAGAAATAGATAGAAAACAAAAAAGAGAAACCAGAAAATAAATAGACGAAAATGAATGACGAGAAAGTTAGCGGAGAAAGCATGGGAGGCCAAAATAAACAAAGACCATTTATATAGCATCAAGCAAAAGTTCCGGTGGGAAAATTCAGCGAAAGTCATTGCCATAAATGTACAGCAAAGCCCACTTACAATCTCTCAACATTTTTCTTGCACCTCCAGAAAAAATATGCAGATGTTCCCGGAGAGAACTAGCTTCTCAGGAATCTGCGGAGAATGAGGATGCAGAAAAGTAGATAGGGCACAATCTGGAAACGAAAATGTGGGACGAAAAGTATCGATGAGAAAACATCGCTGGTTTTTCTGGAGCGTTGAGTAGAGAAATGGCTTGAAATAGAGAAGGAAAGTTTTCCACGCAACGAAAGATGGAACAAACATCATTAAAGTGAAAGCCGGAGGTGGGAGGTCGGAGCTCGGGGGGAATAATGCCCGAAAAACCAAGAAGCTGAAAAATACTCGGTTAATCCCTGAGTTTTTGATGGAACGCTTCATATTGCTGACTTCGTTAGTTCAAGGTTGCAGATTGCGCGCACAATCCGTCAGATAAATATTTTTTAAGGTTAAGAGAAAGCCAAAAATAGAAAGGTTATGTGTTCAAGCTGGAGCTGAATAAAATATAAACGGAAAAGAAAGTGAAAAAATATCGGACAGAAAGCATAATAAATATGACAAAGAGAAATCTCTCAGAGATAAGCAAAAAAAATGAAGTAAAAATTACAAGAGATCTAGGAGAAATCCGAAGGGAAAAGATGGAGCGAGAAAAGAGCTTCGAGAGCATTTAAACATTTACAACTCTCAGACAATTACATTCAGAGATAATGGAGGCTTCAGAGGATCACCAGCAAGCACTCCGTGTGCATGTATGTATATTTATGTGTATATGTATGTTGTATATATGTATGTACATACGTAAAAGAATTTCTATATCTCTTCAATTCTCTCAAGACAAACGTGGATTTTCCCCATTTTTATCAATAGGATTTTTCCCCGTTGTACTTTATTTTATTGCACAATTTCTCCCTCATCCCCATACATGTCTTCATCACTTTCCCTCGCTCTCTTTCACTCTTCAGACTTTCTTGGTCAGTCTTTCCGTCTTCCTCCTCGTCTGGTCTGGATCTCGTCTTTTTCTCAACATCTTTATCTTGATGTTTTTATTTTTTTTATTTTTAGTCATTGCTTTTTGTATTATGCGCTTTCCACAAATTTATTTTCCTTTCCATTATGTGATATAATTGATTCCAGCATTCGCTTTTGGTCCCGAGTTTTTGTTCCTTTTTCCTTCGTATGTACACTTTCCCTCCTTTCATTTATATCTACTTTCTCTTATTGACTTTTCCCTCCGTTATTTTTTCCGTTACTTTCCCCTTGCTTTCGCCGGTATGTCCGGGCTTTCCCTTTACTTGGTGCTTTCTCTTTTTTCTTTGCTTCTCTTTCCAATTTGTGTTTGCTTACTTTGTGATTTTCGTACTTTTCCTTTTTTTATTTCCCTCTTTCCTCTCAACTGCGTCTTGCCGTATACGTTTTTTTATTTATTTTATACCCAGTCTTACTACAAAACGGGGACTTCCGTTCAGAAGCTGTAATCTCGTGGGGATTTTCTAAAAAGTCTATTTTTCCTCTTGACATGGATGTATGCACGTTGACCGAATGGAAACGGAGAAAATCCTAAATAATCTACAAAAAAGTCCAAGTTGCTGATAACAGCTTGGGCATGGAAGAAGGAAAACATTTATTTGGTACTAGCCATCCCCACACAGGTTTGTTTAGGTTCAACAAATAGTGAATTTTTCGTACTCAAAGCAAGTAGAAAACTGAAAAATCACCGATTTGCTTGAATTCTGAAAATTGAGCATTATGTTTAAATTCTGAAAATTGAACATTATTTTTAAATTCTGAATATTGAACATTATTGTATGATTTTGAACATTATTGTTTAAATTCTAAAAATTCTTGTTGAATTCTGAAAATTGAACTTTTTTTTGAATTCTAAACATTGAACATTATTTTTTGAATTCTGAAAATTGTTTTTAAATTCTGAAAATAATAATAAACAAATTAAAAAATAATAATTCTAAAAAATGAACATTAGTTTTTCATTCTGTATTTATCTCTTGGTTTGCATTTATACCAAGATTCTGGCAGTAAAAGCGCTGCCAATTTTCGTTTTAAAAAGTTAACAATTAATGTTTGAATTTAAAAATAAAAGTTCAAGTTCTTCCAACTCGTATTTTTATTCCTGGTTAAAAATGTGGTTATTGCTACAAAATGAGAGAAAAGGGAATGCTACTAGTGCCAAACCCCAGAGAGGTTTTTGCGTTATCCTTTAGGCCACCCCATTACCAATTAATGACCCACACACGCCCTGCACACAACTAACTCCACCGAAACACTCGAGCAATTACGGGATGGGAACAGTTGCTCTCTCCAAATGAGAGTAAAAGCCTCCTATTACGGCCAAGTGACCGCACACGTTTTGCTCTCTCTCTCTCTTTCTCTCTTCCATTCTCTAACTCTTCCTCAATCCTTCTCATTCCCCAATACATCTTTGAAGTAATCTCCGACAGGGAAAAAAAATCACACTTGTCTTAAGACCGAAGAAGAATAGAGAATAATTCTTTTGTGGGTTGAAACGATCGGCAGAGTTGTTGATGATCTTTTTTTTGGAGGTAAAAGGAGGGAAATCGCATCCACGGAGATTGCGATTAGCAGGGACGTGCCTGGACTTGCCAATTCACTTTCACCATCCTCATTCTCCCTTTGTTTCTCGCCGACCATGTCTATGTATCACGTCTGATCTATTCAATCCCTCCACTTTTCTTCTTATCATCTCACCTTTTATTCTGTCTCTTTCTCCTCATTTTTGCTTCCTTTTTTCCCTGTGTTTTCCCAGTTTTCTTAAGGGTTTTTCGGCTTTGTTTTTTATTTAGTTCCTTTCCCCGCTTTCACTTGTACATGTCCAAGCCCTTTCTTTCTCTGCTTGTCTTCATCCTTTCTAAAGATGAATCCGAAAAAAAAATCCGATGCATCCATGTGCATAATAAAATAGATGGAACTTCTTTTGTAAAAGGCCAAATCCCGAAAAGTGTCGGACGCATCCTTGAAGCAGAATTTTCACCAGGCTTTGAAGGTGAAATGCTCCCTGTTGTCGTCATGGCACGGGAAAAAGAGTTCAAATTTTCCATTGAGACCCGAAGAATAAAAAGGACGGAGAAAGCAGTAGGAGAAAGGAAGTGTTTAAACACATTTTTTGTCTGGGGAGAAAAGCATTTTTTTACCATATTGAGATGACATTGACGGAGTAGTGTTTAGGTAACCAAGAGGCTGTGAGGGCTTTGAGACAAGTTAATACTTTTTCACAAAATGCGTCTCTCTCTCCTCCTTCCTTTCATCCTTCCAGCCGGTCCCGGCCGGCATGAATAAGTAGATTCTCGCTTGGGGTTCTTTTCCAGATTTTCTTCTAGTACTCTCTCGCTATGGCGATTTCTGAAGTAAGATGGAATAGAAGACGGAGATTGAAGGTCGATGGGTGGACGAGTGATAGAAATTTTTGATCGAAAAGAGAAGAGAGCACTTAAGGCTGTAGGAATTGAGAAAAACTAGGGTGAAAGACGACGGGAAGCGGAAGAAAGGTAGAGGCGCGGGAGCAAAATGTGGAAATTCAAATAAAGGTGAAAGCAAGAGAAAGGCAAATAAAGAGAAAGCCAGCGAGAACCAGAACAGAGCTAAATTAAGGTACAAAAGACCAGAAACAGGGAAACTACTACACAGAAAAATAGAAGCTAGGCAGAAAAAAATATCAGGAAATAAAACTTAAATCTGATAGTGAAAGCTGTATCTACTAGAAATCAACTGCGACAAAGTGAAAGCAGTAAACAAAAGGATAAACAGAAAATGAGTGAAGAAATAACAAAGTCATTAGGAGAAAGCAAGAATCAAGATATGTAAACAAAGAGATGAGGAGAAAGGCAAAATGACAAAAAAAAGAAAAAGATCAGCTATGAAAGCAGTAGAAAAGGAGAAAGGTAAAAAGACAAAAAAGAAAAATATCAGCTATGAAATCAGGAAAAAAGGAGAAAAGTAAAAAGACAAAAAAGAAAAATATCAGCTATGAAATCAGGAAAAAGGGAGAAAAGTAAAAAGACAAAAAAGAAAAATATCAGCTATGAAATCAGTAAAAAAGGAGAAGGCTTACGACCAAAAGAGAAAGTGCACTCATTGCGAGAGTCCTTGAAAAGAAAATGGAAGAATTCAGGGTTAAAATTGGGAAATATTACAAATGAGAGGAGATTAGGAGATAAACATATAATTACATTATACTATATAACTGGCAATACGGGAATATAATAGAATATAATAGAATATAATATAATATGTATTTACCCTCCAAAGTGCCTGGATTATATCCATAGGAAAAATCGAATAAAGTAGAAGCTGAGATCGTAAAAGAGTTTGTCAATATTGAGGAAACTGCTGGACCAAAAGACCTCATATTTGATTAGGTCCATCTACCATCCAAAACATATTTTGTGGTAGATTCCACACACAATTTGTGCCCGTTTATTCTTCATTTCATCGAAGTACGGGATGAGATCGACAATAAAACAAAGGAGGAAATACGAGTTTTTTATATTATGGAACGGTACATGCTATAGTTCGTGCTTATATGTACACATTTGCACATTAGCAGCATCTACAACATAAATAGCTAAAGTAAAATAAAGAACCCTAACAAAAGGATTTCCATCGGGAGAATAAATGCGGAAATAAAGAGATAAATCTATAAGAGAGAGGAAGTGAGAGTGAGTGAAAGTAAAGATGAGCAGAAACAGAAAATTAATAATGTCCTTTTGGGTGGACGGGAACAAATGAGAAAAGGGCTGCAGAGGAGATGCACACGATGAATTACACATGGCAGATAAAGAGAATAGAGAGAAAGAAAGTCTGACAAGAGCAAAATAAATAAATCACATCCCAAAAAAATGAGAGAATTTAGAAATAAGTCTCTCCTCAAACTTCCAGGGGATTATGGCAAAGGTAGGATATACATTCCAAAAAACTCCCGCCAAATCAAGACTTGACCCTCTCCCTCCAAAAACCATGGGCCAGACCTCCGGAAGAAGGGTCCTTGGGGAAAAGAGAAAGCCCTGGAATCACATCACACCCCTGAATGAGAACCGAGATTTGGAGGAGGGAGGTTAATAAGAAAAAATGGGAGATTATTCCACTAGAAAGGCTCATTTTTCTCCTCAATTCCCTGGAAGAAAGGAGTGGTTCATCTTTTTTTTTCTTATGGATATTATACATCCCCGGAAAAAGAAATTTGAAGGCGATATAGTTAGTAGCCTTTTTGTGTTGATTGTATCCATGTCCAAAGATCAGGGAATATGGAAGCACTCACTCATAATAAAAAAAATGGTTGTACAAACACACTCTCTTTTCTTATTCTCCTTTCCTCTCATGTGCATGCATTGTGTGAGAGTGTACTAGAGGGAAGTAGAAGGAACTTCATCCTCCCTTCACTCTCTCCCCTTTGGCCCCTCCCGGAAAATATAATAATACTCCTCCGGATGATATGGACTTTCCCTCAATTCTTCTGGAAAATAATGGTTACTCTTTTAAGGGGGAGAAAAAAAGATCAGCTTTACTAGTAAAGGGAAGACGATCCATTTTTTTTGTTGCTTTCCTCACAAGTTTTTCTATTTCCCCCTCCTTCATAAAGGGTAATGGGCTTGACTTCAGCAGTAGCTTCTGTCAATTCCCGGGGAGAGGAAGACAGCTTAACGGCTGGACGGCAGGAGATGAGATGAGGAACGGAGAGGAGTCCTGGACAAGCATGGTAAAAAACCAAAAAATAATGTCGATAAAAATAGGCAATAAAACATAACTACAATTCACTAGAAATGAAATAATAGTAAATAGTAAAAAAAAAATCTAAATAAATAGTACAAGAAACATTGAAAGGGCAAATTCCGAAAAATTCTGACAAAATGAAGGTGCAACTTGCAAAATTGACGGTGAAAGTGAGAGAAAAGAGAGTGACAGGGGCCCGAAAGACAGTAAGAGAAAGAAAAAGGGAAGGAAAGGGAAAGTACATAAACTCCCGCTTGATTTGGAAGACATGAAGGAGGAGATAAAAGTGGAGAGGAAGATGATGACAAGGATGATGCTGTCAGAGGATCCGTTAAGGACACACACTTTCCCCTTTCTTATCCACGTTTTTCTGTGGAGGAAATTTAATCTAATAATATTATTATTACCACTTGCACGTGCTCTCAAAATGGCTTCTAGCTGGTCCATGCACAATTTTCGCAGGTCTTCGGAAAACTGTTTTTGCTCTACCGATTTTCTGAGCATTCTTTCGAAGTTTCTGAAATTACTCTCTATTTTTCAGTTTTAAATCTTAGATAGTGATTTAATTAAATTCTAACTTTGTAAGACAAAAATATACTAATACTTGTGCGGTTGTAAGGGCTGATGGCCAATGTATAACTGAAATGAAACCTATTATTATTATAACTAAATATGTGGAATTTTGCTCTTATTTTTAACGGATGTGTCTTTCACTGATTAATAGAAATGAGGGTGTGGATATTAATTACATATTAATATTGGCCTACTCCGTCGTTTTTCTTCCTTGTATTTGTGCTGATTTCTCCAATATTGCTATTACTTTCCTGTTGTGCTCTCTATCAAGTGTATACATATCATTTAGCATGCTTTCACCCCTCCATTTTGTTGGTAATAGAGTGTCACAAAAACTTTCACTTCCCTCCCTTCGTGTTTTTCATCCCCCAACAAAGTTCCGTATGTCCCCAATACTGTGTGATAGAAAGAAAAATGAGATTTTGGGGAAGAACGTTCAGCCTAAAAAAATAAGATGTATTGTTCCTATTCTCATCCTCCTACATCTTCAGCTGCAGGGGAACGTGAACTTAAACAAAATTCCACACCGGGTTGAGTCCAAGTCCATAAGATTTTAGTTTGGCTGCAAATACAATTTAGTAGTACAGTGTAAGTATATCCCTCATTTTGGTCCGTTTAGGTAATTATTTTGAAAAACTTTCAGCATTTATACACCGTTTTTTATCAGATTGCAATACACAGCTCATGCAATCCATACTTCATTCAAGCATTTTGTTGTTCAGACATATCACGGGTTGTGTCTCCAACCTCCATACAGGAAAGCACGTATGCGAGAAAGATTTGTACAGAGTGGAAACATGATTTATCTCAAAGCCGTATCGAAGCAATTTTGTGGTTGCTAATGAAAAGAAGAAAAAAATAAAGGGGAGAGTTGAGTAAAAGTGGGTGGGCTATACTTAAATTAAAGACAATCGTTCAATTGCCACCCGTAAACTGAGATGCAGGAAAAACCGTCAACTTTATCTTTAGAAAGCGCAGTAAAGCTTTCGAAGTACAAAAATTGCGGGAAAAGACGAAGAGAAATTTTGGTGGAGTAAAAGGAACGGTTCAAAAGAGGAAGAAATCCCGCAACGTGAAAAGAGGCAGATATATTCAATGACAATTAAAAAGGGGAAAAAAGAGAGAATAATAAAATCGGAGAAAATTTGGAGAAAACGAAGAGAAAGCAAAGAAGAGAAAATACTAAAATCGGGGGAAAGTTGAAGAAAATAGCAAAGAAGAGAAAACAATAAAATCGAGGGAAAGTTAAAGAAAAAAGCAAAGAAGAGAAAACAATAAAATCGGAGAAAACTTGGAGAAAGCGAGAAACGAAGAGAAAGAAGAGCATGATTGAGGGAGGTAAAGGAGAATGAGGAAGAGAAAGGACAATGGAGAGAGACTCAGAGAGTCTTGATGTGTTTACATTGAGTGGAGGCTGAATTCCAAGGGAATCTTTTGTCCTTGCTAACGATCTCCTTTTCTCCAGCCTTGGCATTGTCTATTCATGATGTTGTTAGCCTGGAACTTGATAGGTAAATTTCTTTGCTCCGTCCACACTCAACACAACTTTCCCCTTTTCCCCATGCTTTCACTCCCAGTCTTCAACAACCTCCCCACAAAAGCCCCAAGTAGTCGACGGGGGAGGAGGCAGAGAAAGCAGAATCAAGGACAGTACTGGTTCATACCCGTTCAGTACCATCATCTACCTACATACTCCCTTAACTGCATCGTCTCACATCCCAACCTATGTATCTCCACAAGATTTTCTGCTCAACCTCCTATTTTTTTGGGGAGGAAAGGGGAAAAAAAAGAAAAGATGGGTGGGGAGGAAACGTCGAGTCTGGAAGAACAAATAGGACGTGATGAGCATGAGAGAGAGAAAGTGAGAGAGAAAGCGAGAGAGAAAGAGAGAGCATCTCTATGTATGGTCTTCTTTCATGTGTCGTCTATATTTTTTTTGTCTAGCTCTCACGTCTCATTGCTCCTTCCTGGTACGTAGAAGGTAGCTGCGGCATAAGTGGTGAAGTGGAGGGAGCAGCCAAGGAGGAGGAGAGAATCTTTGTACTTCCACAAGATATTCGTCAATGTCAGTCCTAGTTTTTTTTCCCCCTCTCCCCTTTTCCCTATTTTCTTTAGCCACATGGAGAGGGAAAAATTATGTTTAAAACTCTTGTCATCTGGGTTCTCAGGAGAAAGTAATCATCGTCAAGGAATTTCTTTCCGCACACAACCATATTCGTGGGTGACAAGGGGGGAGATTCCTTTGAATTATTAATAATAAGCGGGTAATCATCGGAAAGACACAAAGAGAGTGCGAGAGAGGAAGGATGAGAGGGAGAGCGGGAGGGAGAGAAAATTCAGTGAGAGAAAGGAGATGTTGGGATGAAGAAAGAAGGGAAAATTCAGAAGGGAAAACAGAGACATGCACAGAGATGGAGAAAATGACAAGAAGAACAAAGTGACGGGATAAGGAAAGGAAATTGGAAGGATATTACATAAAGGCAACGAGCCAGAAAGGAAAGCGTAACTTTAATTTTGAAATTATACATACATATACGGAGATAATTAAAGGGAAGGCAAAGCATATTCATAAAATTGAAACCAAGATGTGAGAAATTAAGAAAAAGCAAGACAATGAGAAATAAAGGGAAAGCAAGACAATGAGAAATAAAGAGAAAGCAAGAAGAAAATGCAGCAAAAAACAGCTTGGAGAGGAATTTAGAAAAAACAAAAGTGTGAAATAATTACAAAATGGAAATCAAATGGGACAAAATGGAGAGAAATAATATGCAAAAAATAAAGATAAATAAAATGAAACATAAAGAGAATAATATGCAAAAAAATAAAGAGAAATAATCTAAAAACAAATAAAGAGAAATGGTATAAAAAAATTAAGAGCAATAAAATGCAAAAAATAAAGAGAAAGAAAATGGACGAAATGAAAATATTAAAAAATGGCGAATTAACGAGAAAGTAATGGACAAAAATAGTATAGAAAACGAAATTGAACAAAAGTAACTTCATATAACGTACAAAGTTAGTTAGCAAGAAAATAAGATGGAGAGTTCGGAGGGAAAGCAGGAATAAAAGTTTCGGAAATATAAATTTATGAAAATACTCGAGGGACTCCTGGAGAATTGTTTTCTAGTGTTGGCATAAATCTATTAGGACAACAAGAAGCTACTATTTAATCAAATTTTGCTCCGAAATAAAAACCACAAAATGTTCCCCTAAAAACTTCATGTCCGGTATAATATTTGCACATGTTTTGCCCCATTATTTTCTCCGGAAAGCACATCCATATGTTAGTAACGAGGACGCTAGCAGCAGTCAAAACATTTGTTCCTTTCCACCCAGAAACAAAGTATTTGGAGGATGAAATTTTTTCTAGACATAATTACAGTAAATCAAGAAAAGTCCCGACATTTTTCTCCATGAACACACTGACTGCTGTCGCAGTTTTCGGGATCTTTGAGTCGCGTGCGGTGTCCTTAAAATGCGGCTGAGAGGCTATAGAATGCTTACAGTATAGATGTATATATATAACGTAGATACAATTACTGGAGTTTCACTTCCAGGAAAATCGTGTGGATACATCCATGTATGTATACTTTTTCAAATTTTCGCACACATTATGGCTTCTTTCTCTTCCGTCTGTAGAACAAAAGGGAAGATATCTGGAAACTCAGTCAGTGAGGCTTTTCCACACTGTGTCTGCATTCCCTTTGTGCTCACTTTGATTCAGCAGTTTTTTATTCTACTAGAAAGTTTGTTTTCTTTCTCCTTCATTTGCTTGTTTCACTGATAACAAGAGAAAGTCAAGACAGCAAAAATGTAAATGTATAACCCGGAGGACAGAAGAGAGAGAAATACCGGGAAAAGAGAGAGTCGGGGAAATAACGACGAAAAACAGAAAGCACGACAAAAATTATAGAGAAAGGCGGAAAGCTTTGAACAAAAAGGAAATGAGAGAAAGAAAAATTTAAACAAAAGTAAGAAGTGAGGACGAGAGAGAAAGAAAATATGAAAGGAAATTAAAGAGAGAAAATCAAAGCCATACGATGGAACAAGAAACGCAATAAGATGGAAATAGAAAGTGAGAGCGTAAATAAAGTGAACATAAAGAAAAAGTGAGAAAGTGAGAATATGAAAATAAAAAGGTCAAATAAAGAAAAAGAGAAAGTGAGAATATGCAAATAAACGGCGAAAATAAAGAAAAAGAAAGAAAGTGAGAACATGAAAATAAAAAGATCAAACAAAGAAAAAGAGAAAGTGGGAATATGAAAATATACGGAGAAAATAAAGGAAAAGGGAAACTGAGAATATGCAAATAAACGGCAAAAGTAAAGAAAAAGAGAGAAAGTGAGAATATGCAAATAAACGGCAAAAGTAAAGAAAAAGAGAGAAAGTGAGAATATGAAAGTAAAAAGGGCAAATAAAAAAGAGGGGCAGTGAGAGTATGAAAATAAAAAAGAAAGAAAGCAGAGAAACAGAATGGAGATAAGTTTCTTTAGGAAAAACATTAAGAAGTTCAACAAAAACAGCAGTAAAGAGACCAAATTGGTAACGAGAAAAGATGTCCAGAGATAAAAAAGGAGAAAGACAGAGAAAGAGAATAATGGGTCGTACAAGTTGACTTTTGTGTCTCGACGATGACAAGGAACTTTACATGTCTGGAAAGGTTGGGAGTATAACTTAACAAGGGAAACGTGTGGGTACAGAGGTAGAGGAAAAAATTCTATGAGAAGAAGCAAAGTGGTAGAAGCCGTGTACGTGTCATGTCAAACGGAGAGCAAAACGTTTTTTTTTTCTCTCTCTCGATCTCTAGCTTTCTCCCTATAACTTTCTCCATCCAGCTTTTTTTCTCATGTGCCTTCTCCCTCATTCCTCTGTCTTCCTCCCTCAGCACCATTTGTCTTGAGGCTGGTGAGTTAGTGGAGGGAAAAAACAATTCCAAAAAATTTGTGCTTACGAAGCAAATAAGAGAACGTTGGAAGGTTTCCCATTTAATTGAATTTTGTAAGATTATTGCTTTTTTTCTGCTTTCCTCCACCTAATTTAATTTCCTCTTCCCATGCCTTTTCCATATTTCACTTTTGCCTCCTTGAACACCTGACATTTCCTCGGATGCTGAAATTGTTTCTTCAATTAGAACTTTGACATTCTTAAAAAACTTTTGGACTCTCTTTTCTCAAATGCTTGTCCAGTTTGACCTATACAGAAAATCATTTTTTGATCCGATAATGGCCCTTTGACGAAAACTATTTAGTTGTTATTTAATTAGAAACAAAAGATGAAATGACCGAGCCGAGCTGCCAGGAAAATAATTTTGTTTTACATTTTATTCACAATAATAATAATGAAACAAAATCCACCACACAGAAACACTTTTACATTTTTTCCTCTTTATACATACTTCATATGCTGCAGCTACCCATTGGCAATTGTTTTTTTTTACTATTGTTATTTTACACAATTTTTTCAATAACAATAATAAATACACATTTACACAAGAAAGGCTTTTACACCCTCAAAAGAAAATATTTTTTAATTGAGGACACCATGAAATTGCATTTTTTGTAATTAGGAATATTCGTAATACATTTTTTTTGTAGATTTAAAATCCTGAATGTTTAACTCTATCATGGGTTTTATGGGGGATAAAAGGGTTAAAGGCAATATACAGAGAAAAATTCTATAGGATATTGGTATTGTACAGGTAATTATAAGACTGAATACGAACGGTTCTTACTTATAGCATATTTGTCTTAATTACAATTATTAGCATTATTACAGCTGAAAAAATCTCTTGGAACGTTACATAACATTGTACATAGTTTTTCCCCCTTTTTATTGGAATTACAAATTATACTGTTGTATTTTCTCTGGTATAAAATGCATTTTGGTTTGGTTTTGCCTTCAAAAAAATATTTATTTACTTTTTTTAAAAGTTTGCAAGGGATTTGAATGTTTTTGAAATCTTTCCTGGAAATTTTTTGACGCATTATTTTATTTTTTATTCTATTATTCCATATTTTCTGCATAAACTTCTTGTAATTTTTCTTAGATGCTCATAATTTTCTTCACAAAATTTCCCTTTTGTTTCTTCTATTTTCAAATTTCCATTCATTCTTCATTTTTCCACTTTAATCTTACCATTATACCTTACTTTTTACAATTCTTAATCCATTTTTCATGTATATCTCAGCGTAATTTTCATGCGCGTTTTTTCAAATTTTCAAACATTTTTATTACAAAAACTTTTATCATGCACAATTAGCTTATATGTATTTTTTGTGCAATAATAAACATCAATTTCTCTCATCTCTTGCCTCAGGAATATGAGTGGGCAGTAATGTAAATGTGGACAGACGCATAAAAATTACATTAAAAAAAAGATTACTTACATAACTAATTATTTAACGCAACTGCAGATTTATACTTTATTAAGATCTTTTCAACGATCATACAAAATGTACAGTATTTCCAGCAAATTGCCAAAACCAAAATCTGTAGCACACCTTGGAAATTTCACACATTCGAAAGAGGAGAAATTAAAAGAAAATCACACTTTCCCTTTCATTCCAAATGATTTCTCTCCCCAGCCAATATCCAATTCCATATTATTTCAAACAAAACAAGCAAAACAAATGGACTAAACTCTACGGAGGAAATATTATATTTAATTCTAAATGTACATGTTCCTTAAAAAATTGTATAGTCCTCTCATTCCAATTCATAACACAAAAAAAAACATAAATCTACACTCTATAAGCTTTTACCTTGTCTCATTACCAAAAAAAAACAGTAACGCCACGCATTTTATACACATTGAAAGAACTCGTGTAAAAAAACGACATTGTCTTTAACTAACATTAACACAATTATACGGAGCTTCCACAAACAAAAATCATCCATTCCTCAGCTTTTCCTCCTTCGAGGCAAATATACAGGGAAATCCTTAATACTAATTTCGTTCATATGATTACAGACAGTATAGAAAATAGTTTACAACGAAATCCCTTTCGTCACTCATTTCCACGTGGCATTCCCCATACATAAAAAAAAAGGAATGTGCTTGCCTGACAAATTTCGAAAAAAAAAAAGATACAAAGTTGAGAAAATTTAAATGCAACAATAAGGCCTAAAAAGAGCGTACAAAATACGAAATACCACCACAAGCACTTTCGTTTTTACATGCAAAATGTACATGATACATATTAGCATTTAAAGGATTGAATTTGTAATTAATTAAAACATAAAAGTACAATTATTTCGGATCCACATTTTCTGTAAAAATTAAATTTTTCCCCACATTGTGCTCACATTTTGATGAAGTAGGAGAAGAATTACTATTGGGGGCTATTGCAATAAACTATACAGTGAGACAGTGTTTTTTTTATAATACATTACAAGATAGGGATTTAGACCATCCAATCAGAGTAGTAATAATATATAGAATCTATGTTTTATGTATTGTATTGTTGAAGGTATTTATAGTATATATTATTTAATTAGAATAATTGAACTAAGGCGTCCTTGACATTTTCATTTGTAGTCGTAGTAGGCTGCTTTGTACACACATATGGCAAAGACGATCCCAATGATTTGCAGGAGAGCCACCACCAATCCCACGATGATGGCGTAATTCACCGAATTGTAGATTGTTTCGAAGAAACCGTCCAGACATCCCTTTAATTACAAATTACAACAATTATAAATTTGAAATCAAATTTGAATTCAATCTTCCGAAAATTCCCACAGTTAATCAAAAGAATTTAGGGTGAGAATTATTCTCCTTTTTAAGTTTTATTTAGTTTTTTTTTAATAGTTAACTTACCCTTTTGTAGTATGAATTCTTAGCCGTGGGATTGTTAATACATGTAGGATCCTCAGGTTGAAGTTGCAATGGGTGCTCTCCGAGTCTGCAACACGCGACTGGGATGACCTGACCCACGGTTTTATTCCTCTGGAAATTCTCCGCCAGGTTGAAATCCGTTGAGTTGGTGATGCCACAGCATCGGCCCTGAAAAAGACAATAGGATCCGTATAACTATTATATTACATACAAAATGGAGCCCTAACATGCAATATCTCTCACATTCTCATTCACGAATAAACAGATCTTTTCCCTTTTTTACCCGGAAGTCTACGTTACAGTCATCCTTGTATCATGGAACTCTTTTTTCTAAACTTTCTCTCTTCCTCTGCCCCGAGAAAAATCCAAAGTAATTTCTTTCCCGCTCGCTTCATTAAGCATCCCATCAGCCCCGTCTTGTGTCTTTATATGTCTGCCTCTACAACTTTTTTTTTTCAATCTATTTATCCTAATCGGTTGAATTGCATTCCGCCTGTACGGCCATACATGGTGCATCCCCCCGGCTGGGGAAAACATTCACCCGCTCTGTGAGCATGTTATCCAGGTGAGTGCGTGTACTATGAATGGAATTTTTTCCCCTTTTTCTATAACCTGAAGGAAGAAATTCAATTTGGATTCTAATCCAAGGACCAAAGAAATAAAGGGAAGGTAGGAGACAATAGTAAAAGGGATTTACAGACAGAATTATTCCTCTACATGCGCTATTATGCTGCCACTCCCAGTGATTGCTTCTTCTCAATGACATTCCCTGCAATGCTAATTGCTCCGTGATGAACTCCATCAGAACTATTTGGTAAAAAATATTTTTTGAAATTGAAAAAATTTGGAACGGCCACAAAAAATGACTGGTTAGAAAATGCGGTGTATAATAAAATGGGAAAAATGACAAAAGTTTATGTTTCCGCCCGGGATCGAACCGGGGACCTTGCGCGTGTGAGGCGCACGTGATAACCACTACACCACGAAAACACGATATGAGAAGGGCTTCGTTTTTCTCCTCTTCTACCTCGCTAAAATCCATCCACCTTGTATTCTCCACATGATTATTACTGTTCCTTTCTCTTTTGAATGGGTGTGTTACACATTTTATTATCTTTTTTTCTCTCTCGCTCATTTCATTCTTTGCATATGTACAGTTATTCTGATCTCATTTATTGACCTTCACTTGCTATACTTATGCTACAGCTTACGCCCATTCTTTTATCTTAAATGCAAATTAAATATGTACATACACATCGTGCTTCAAAAGTGCTCCTGAATTAGGGCCGTCTCTCTTTGGTCAGTGTCTCGCGCTCTCTCTCTCTCGCTTTATTTTTCCTCTCTCCTTCTCTCTCTCTCTTTCTCTCTCTCTCTCTCTCTCTCACTCTCTTTTAATTTGGCATGCACTCTTTCCAATAAATTACGTTATCGTCTCCGCTTTATTTTCTTCTGTATCCCTGAATCGTCTTTCTTTCTTCCACATCACTGCTCAGACCTTCTATTTCTATTTATTTAATCAAGTTAGCAACTAATTTCGATACGAAAGTACAAAGTCCACTCTCTGGCCATTCCGTAGTCCAGTTTTCTCCTTTCGTCTCCCTTTCCTGGTTCTTTCTATCGTACATATCCTTCAGTATTCTGTATTAAACCTCTGAATTCACCATCGAATTTCGCACAAAGCCCTCCTTAATCTGTTAATCCTCACCCCCGCCGTGACCCATAAATCAAGGAGTATTTAACTGGGCAATTCAAAATGTATTTGCCCTATGCTACAGTATACGTTCACATATACATAATCATGCATGTATGTATGTATACGTATTTACATTCATATACATAAGGATTTAGACGTAAATAATTATAATTTGTGACAAAATTGTACCTGAGCCATAGTGAAATCCATGGTGAGGGTGAATGCATTGGCTCGTTCTCTGGTGGAGTAGAATTTGTGGACGCTCGTCGTGAGAACGCCTCGTGTCTCTCTCTCCATCTGTGAACATGAAGGGTTTAACAAGGGGTAATTTAGTTATTTAATCACTTTTTTTGAGTCTACCACCATGTATTAACATTAAAAAGTACAAGTCTCATTATAATCGTCATCACCAAAAAATATATAAATTATCCCATCCACAAAAACGTTGATAGACATAATGAGATAATGGCGGACTTTGTTCAAAAAATGGCATTTTCATAGTATTACATACATATGTGTGTACATCCTCTCTCACATTCACACGTTAATACGTTTAAAATGTGGTCATTTGTTCCTGCATGACAGACTCATGCAGGCAGTAGGAAATACTACGGGGAGATTTATCATAAATATTACATCCAATCTTCAAGTATCACAATCTTTGGCCACGATTCACATCAAGACGTAATTCACATTATGGTAAAATAAAAAAGTAAAAAGGTTAGACGAGAAGGAAAAGAATTTCCTCTGAAAATCAACGTGTGTGTAAAATTACTACATAATATGGCACGGAATCTGCTAAGCGTAAATATGGGAATTTCATCACTTTTTTTTCCTTTTCCTTTTTTTTACAACCAAAGAAAATAATAATGGTAATATCTGTAGTTTTCTCTTTTAACACTATGGAAAATACGATAATAATAATGTCTACATAAGTATTCATTTACAATGGATAATCTCCAAAACATACGTTGAAAAGCACATTTAAATTAAATTTTATGTTAGGGGGAAACGGATGTGTCGTAATACTGTATGTACTAGACCGTAGAAATAAGTGGGAATAATTAAATTGGCACATACACTTCCTAAAAACGGTGGGTGGTGTTAAATTAATTGCGAATACAAAATTATTCTCACCTCTGTTCTGTACACGAAGAACAGGACGACGATCACAATCTCCAGGATGAAGATGAGGACGAGAAAGAAAGAATACTGAAAGAGAAATAAAAAATATTGTGGGTTACATTTTTTTTGTGTTTTGATTTTGGCCTTAAAACCTTTTTTTTTTTATTAAAACCTTCTTTTTGTAGCCCATTTAAAGTCAATTATAATTATGAAATTCGTGTCTCCTATTCCGGTTTAAAAAAAGTAGCACATTCTACATGCTAAATAAAAGATTCCGGGTAGAATTACAGAGAAAATATGGAGATAAGCAATCGGATTTTAATTCAGCGGATATTTTTTGAAAATTAAAATTGTCGTGGATCGGTTTAGTTTTCGAATTATTCGAATCACACTTTTTGCTAATTTGAATCTAAAATTATTTAAAAAAACAAGTTGCTTTTAAATAAAAAAAATAGTTGATAACTGACAACGTGATAACCCAAGCCAAAGCCCGGAACAGGAATTTTTAGTTCGCGAGAACAAAGCCCGGCCACAGGTGCCATCTACCTAATTTTCCCGGAAATTCTTCCAGACGCTTTGAACCTACGCAAACGTTTTTTTTTTTTTTTGCGTCAAAAATGAATAAGCAAATACAATGAAATACTAACAAAATAATGCCGATGAAACATTTAAGGTATGGCATTTAATAATTTAATACATGAGAAACGATTGCGTTCGCATACATATAAAAATAAAAATAAATATGCCATTACACGATAAATGATTGCACGCATCCCTTTTTTATGCCCTAAAGAACAGGACAAAGGCTCCAAAGCCTTTTTTTCCACGTGCTACTTTCATTTACCTCCATAGCCTAATAATAAAATAAAAAATTCTCTGGAACGGGAAAACTACTCTAGGTACGAAAACAATGCACCTTTCCGTGTCAGAAGGCTCGCTAAAATTTTGTATTGAAGAATTCGCATGTACAGCACAAACTGGATCAAGTCCAAAAATCGTTTTTTTTTGTTAAAACCTTTTTACTACAACAATTTAGACGGGAAACTGGACTTAACCCCGTTTTTGTCTGCACTCCTAACTCCTATACATATGCATGTGTATGAAAGTTCGACGTGCCCGTGCTCGGAATTCGTCCTCGGCACAAAATCAAGGCTTTTCAAAAATCCTTGTCATTATACCAAATAACCATATAATATAAATATAAATAAATAATATAAATATAATATATATTTTATGATCCCCGTGTACACGCTGTACGGGTAATATATACTGTAGTAGAACTAAAATTCATTGGAAAAATAATATTTCGTTTCAAAACCACGTAAATAATCATTATAGGAATGGTTATTATTCCACGAAATGTTGTCGGCTCCCATTTATGTGTTTACACACTGTACAAAACTCCCCATTTCACTCTTCCGTGAGCAAGCATTGACGTGTGGTGGTGTTTTAAGAACATGATTTCACGATTATTGTTATACTTTTTCTTATGACAATTATATTGGCAACGAGCCGTAGGAAGGAAAAGGGTGATGGTTGAGACGCCCTATTATATCACGCAACCCTTTCTCTACATATTAAGTTACGCATTTACCCAGGAAAACTTTTTCTTGAAAAGCTCCTCTATTAACATAACCCTTTCCTTCCGTGTTCCTTTGTCTTTCCTGCAGTTTTTATTTTTGTAGAAAGAATAAAATTATTTTAACTGCCAAATGCGAATGACAACAAAAATGTCTCTCAACCTATTATTAATGTGTATCAATGAGAATAGAAACAATGAGTTTTTTTTAACGAGGTAATTCTTATTAGGTGCGTAATTTATTTATTTTTCCTATTCATCAAGAGGCTTGACACATGTTTTACATGTAATCTATGCTGATTTTTTTAAACGTAGTTTTTTCTAATGATTGTTCTACCTTGGGTTAATACCACGATTACTGATTAAACGTAGTTTGCGGTGAAATTTTTTAAAAGGGAAATTTAACCCTTTCCTTTGACTTTGTATTGTTTTACTAAAACGTTTTTCCCGCTAAGTAATTGTTTTACGCAAATAGAAATATACAGAAAATGAAAATATACAGACAAACAGAAAATGGCTTTACTGGACCAAAAATATTTTTTTCTATAATTTTTTTTAATGAGAATTCAGAGGAGGAAAATAATTAAATAAATTACCATGCCCAAGAGAACCCGGGATTCCTTCATGGTTCCACAGTAGCCAATGAAGCTTATGATGAAGATGAAAGCTCCAAGAGCAATGAAGAACCATCCCAATTGCTCAATGACCGTCGCTGATCCATATTCCTGTAATTAGAACAATAGGAGTGACAATTAGCAAAGCACATATGATTATCAAGACTCGCGATAAAATCTAGGTAAAACACTATCACAAATTCTATAGAGCATTCTAGTAAAAAAAATGTCACTGCATGCCCGCATTCATCAACTATTGTATTTAAAAAATTATACTAAAAATGAGACATGAGCACACGCTTTATTTTCATCAAAAATGCGGCTGCCAGAACACAAAAAACACAGTTTAACAAAACGGAATTTGAACGCTTCCATAGAACTCTAATACTAAAATTTACTACTATAGCACATAACGTAACAAGTAACGCAGATCATTCTTATTTGAAACACATTGACATTGACATATAAAAATATTTGTACAGTTAGTTACTTAATGATTTTAGTAGTGTCTTTAACACAGCAAAATATTCAGTCGCAGTTAACAAAACAGGAAGATTCACAGGAGAGACAATTGTTACAAAACAAGGCCAACATTTTTAGACACTGTTCATTTTCTATTTTTTTTAATTAGGCACAAGTAACAATTAATTCACTCAAATAATTATGTACAAAATATAAACAATTTAGTTAATCCACACACATTAATCTATCACCTATCACTGTTCCGTTTCATTTACAGCCGAGATCTTACAATGCCGTTGAGATCCACACAATATTCGTACGCGTACGTGCGTATAATGCGTACATACAAGCGTATATACCTGCACTACTTTATTTTTTTACATACATACAATTCTATAAACTCTTTCTATTCCATATTCCTGTGTTTTCTTATAACAGATGTTCTCTCTATATATGAAAATTAAAAGTCATTGATTTTTCCCAATAATTCAACATTGTTTTTGCCAGAGGAAAACAAATTGAATAGTTTCGATCCTACTCTATAATACTCGGTCATTTAACCAGTAGTAAAACATTCCTACAAGCCAGTAGTACATGCATATACTATGTACATATGCACTGCTAATAAGGAAATAATTCCAGCAAATTGGCCCTCTCAATTACTACTATCTGATATACCTACATCATATCGGCTGTCTCCTTCACTCCCACGCCACTCCTTTTTTTATTTTATCAACTTTTAGCTCTATTATTGTGGGAGTTGCAGATGAAGTTGTCCATTTCTGTTTTCATTCGATTTTTTTTTCTTTCATCCACTCTTATTTTCTCCCTTTTCTACCGTCTCGTCTGCTTACTTGGTAGTGATATTGAGCATATTCATCTCTACGCACTTACGCGTTACAAACACATCCTCGTAATCCCAGATCCCAGATAACAATGGATCCCAATTACAAGAAGATGCCTGTGGTAAACAGAGAGAGAGAGAGCGAGAGAGAGAGAGAAGGGAAACACTTGTACCGGACTGAGACTATTTAGGAGACGCCGCAATAAAATATCTCCTGTCAGCCCTGTCGACCAGCAGTATGGCACGAAAGTCATTTATTAGTAGTCAGTCACATCTAGTATGCAGGGCAAAAGGGATAGAAATGCTTCCTGTATTTTAAACACATGCAATCCTTCTCGTTTCTTTCTCTCACTCACTTTTGTCCCCCTCAATTCCACATGCAACCTGCCTCGCCACAATTGCAATGTAATGACAGTCACCACCACAATAACGTTGCAAAGGCATTTCTTTAGGAGGCTCCTTTAAATTGACACTTGTACAGCAATCAAATGGAGACCAGAGCAAGAGACCACACACCATCTATAATAGTCAACGTAATCTACTGCCTAATTTTTCTCTCTCTTTCTCTCTCTCTCTCTCTCTCTCTCTGTCTGTCTGTCTCTCTCTCTCTGCCTCTTCTCTGTCTCTTTCTGTCTCTTCTCTTTCTCTCTCTATCTATCTCTCTCTCCCTTCCAAACTCATTAATTCTTCCATCGGGAAAATAATAACAAAAAAAAGTTCAGGATGCTCTCAACATGTTAATTTACTCCCACGAAAGATGATTGCATTCCAAAAGAGAAGATTTGGGATGAGAAGACAATTTTTTTTTCTCAGGGACATTTTTCCCGTTGGGAAAAGTTTTGGGAGATGAACGAATTCACGTGGGATTTCTAATTAATTTTTTGTTTAAAAAATTCTAATTCTTTTGTAATTTGGTTATATTTTAAATAATTCCTCGATAATTCCGTTGAATTTTAGATGAGAATCTTTGTGTTTTTCCCCGGTGCATTTAATACCGTTCACCTGAGATTTTACTCACTCCCGGCATGTGTCTATTTTTAAAAAAATTATTTGGGATTTACAATTTCGGCGGCAATAAACTTTTACTGCAACTAATTTCCTTAAATGTCAGTCAGTGGTAAAAGGGAGGGGGAGAAAGGCTAGACAAAATGTGGGCTATAATTGTTGCTATAATAAATTACATCAGGCATTAGACCTTTTTTATCTTTTTATCGTTTTATTATCTTCGGCGTCTATCTGTGCGCAGGTCACATTTAGTGTGTGAGAAAGGTATAAAAAAGTGCTGGGGTAATGAGGATAATAGAAGCTCTATTAGAGGCCCGTGACATCAACACCTGTCAAATGCAGTTAATCAAGTACAGCAATTACTGTACTTATGGCAACTAAAATGCAAGCAGGGTGTACAACATGTGCAATCTTCTAAAAAAAACTAATTGTTTCGTTTTTTTTACGACTACGTTATTACGGTGGAGTAATTCCTCTGGGAGAAGAAGGTATATAATACAATTACAGGAGTGTCGGCACTTTTCATCCACTCAACAGCGATATTGAACATCCGGGCTTTAATGTCTTGGGAAGGACTTCTTGCATAACAAAGGGAACTCATTTCCATTAGCTCCAAAAGTATTCTATATTTCGAGTTCCAAACTTTTTTGGCGTGTCTCAATAGGTCCTTCATAGATTATTTCTCCTTACTTTAGCTGCATCAAATCTTTTTCTCACCTCTTGTATTCGCTTATTATGTTTATATCTCACTATTTTCCTCTCGCTCACCCTTTCTCTCTCTGCTCGAACTCTTTCTCTCGCTACTAATTTTTACTTTTTCCTTGTTCTACCTCGTTCCATTTCATTTTTCTCTCCTTTTCCTTTTTCTATCTCGTCTCACGTTTTTTCTCTGTCACCTCTCGTGTCCTCTGCCTTTTTTCTCTTTCTCTTCTTTTGCCCTCGTTTTTTCTCTTTGTATTCTGTTTTTCCTCCTATTTTATCCTTGTAGTCTTTTTTTTTCTTTTTCTTTTTCTCCCTTATTTGTCCCACTATTTTTCGCCTCTCTTCTTTTTCCTTTGTTTTCTATCTCCTCTTTTCCTCTCCAATTTTCTGTCTCCCTTGTTTTTTCTCTAATTTTCTTCCTCTTTATTTTAACTCTTATTTTCTGTCTCTCTTTCTCTTATTTTTTCGGCTTATAATCTGCATCTCTTGTTTCTCTTTCTATTTTTTTGCTCTCTTCTTATTGTTGTCTCTGTTCTCTCTCTTCTTGATTTATCCGTTCTCTACCGCTTTCTTTTTGTTTTTCACTTTTCTCTCTCTCTCTATGTTTTTGTTTTTGCTGTTTACTGTTTCTCTCTTCTTGTAGTGTCTCTTTTCCCCCTCTTCTTGATTAGCCTCTTTTCTGTTTCGCTATCTGTTTGCTGTTGTTTTTTTTCCATTTCTTTCTTTGCCTCTGTTTTCGCTCTCTGCTTTCTCCCTTCTCTCTGTGAGTTTCCTCTGTCTCTTTCTTTTCTCCCTCTCTAGTACACCACTTGCCCATTCTGCGTCTCGCTTTCCTCTCTACCATTTTTTTGTTCCTGCCTGCTTCCCTCTCATGTTATTTATCTGTATCCCTTGCGCCTTGATTTCTGCTTCACTGAAGGGCCTATTTTTTACGTTTAACTTATATTAGATTTAAATCTAAAATTTCTTTACGTATAAACTCCTCATCTAGTATCCTTATTGCATATTTGTGTCCTGTCTTCGTGCTCATCTTCGCCGTTCATAATCGTCTCCATTTTTCGGTCTCTTTGTGAGATCTCTTATCTGTTCCCTCTCTCTCTCTCTCCCTCTCTTTCTCTCTCTCTCGCTTAGAATACATGCATTTGAACAAAGTAAACATCTTGAAGTGCCATCTTTCTACGGCGCTCTGATGTCAAACAAGATATTTTCCACGCTACGTAAACTTTACCTAATTTCCCCTTGGAATCCCTTTTTAACCCTTTGCTCTCCACTTCTGATAGCCGTATGAGCTGAGGTCAAAAGATGGGATTTTTTTTGCATATTGTACCATAGAAAACTGCATTCAGAATCATCACTATTACACACTGAACGACTGCACAAACATTAGGTAGGTACATATTTAGGGATTCCCTATGCGTAGCTTTTCATGCAAGTTTTACTACAATCCATTAAATCAACAGCATTAAGCTCTGTAGCAAACCCACAGCAAATGAGCTGCAATAAGGCAGTACTTGAAGAGAGACCAGAGAAAATGTTTAAACTAAATAAATCATAATTTTTTTTCACCCTCAACTTTCTACCCATTACACGCACATACGAGTATTTACAGACTTTTTACTGAGTTGTTTTTTTTTATTTGGCCAAGTACTACACACAAGAAAAAAATAGAAAAAAACTAGAGAAAAAAAACATGTTTATGTCTACACACCAAGAAAAAACGTCTCAATTTACTCATTAAACTTTTCCTCTCTTTTTCTTGTCTTGTGTGTATGTAAACAGATATTTTTTCATCAAAGACCATCTTCCAATCTTCCCCATTATTTATACAGGCGTCTCAACACTTCTGCTTATTACATACTGCAAAATTTCTCTCTCTCTCTCTCTCTCTCTCTCTCTCTCTCTCTCTCTGTGCATCTCACTTTTAATGTCTCTCTCATCTCTCTCACACATCCTTTCGCTCCCTAACAAAAGGGAATTTTCTGAGAAGAATTAGCTGTGCGAAATTGCAAAGGGTTAAAAAAGTGTAGAGTGCGTATGTTGTTAATGTGACTTCTCCCAATTATAGCCGGTCTTTCCCAACGCCAATTGTACACATAATAATACATATTATACACAAAAATCGACTTCAGAATCTTCTCAAGTATTTTTTAAACGCATAAGCTTCTTTTTCTGTAAATACTTTCTTCTCGTCCCTGTTGGATTTGCAATTATTCACATATTTTTGGGAGAAAGGGAGATTTCGTTTTAAAATATCTATTTTTTCATTAGGATAACTTTACCCCTAATTTTCATCTCCTTGTCGATTTTCCTTTTATTTTTTGTGTAGATATTTCTACTGTTCTATTCACATATATTTTTTTATTATAGTAATAAAATTAAATAAAGTTTCTATATAAAATCTGAATGTTTTGATGCTTTTCCAATTTGAAAAAAAGTATACTTATTTTCTTCCTATGCGTCCTAAACATCTTATTTTTGAATTTTTCCCGAAGAAATTCCCATTTTAAAAACTGTTTTTTTTTAAATTTTAAATGCCTATGTGCATTTTGTACTGGAAATTTATGTATAGTAGTTATAAGTTAATCTTTAATCTCATTAATCATCTCCCTGCAGCCTTCCTGAATGCTTTACTTGATTGAATTGGGCCTATTCTATTTGGACTGCCGGGAGCTGATCAGATTTGATTATTCATCCATGCCCTTTCAAGCAACCAAACATCACATTTTTTGAAGTGTGCGAGATTAAATTAAAGAACGAGGATCAGCAAATCTAAACATGCAAAAAAAAAACATTTTTGATACAATTTATAGTCCGCCCCAAATCTGCCACTCGATATTTTTTTGAAGATCAATAGCAAAGTTTGTATAGAAAATCCCGTAAAAATAACTACCGTTCTTTTGAATGATGCATAGAGCAGGAACAAGAACAAATATCCTATCATTAATATCCTCCGTCCACTCACCCCTTTGAGTCCCATGCATATAAACACCTTGAGCTCTGACACAGATTTTGGACAGACAAAAATTCATAGACAGACACCCTTTCCACACATCCAAATTCAGGTCACATAGTAATACACAGAAATGCACCATGGTATAGTTAGTCACAGTATGGACACGGAATACAGTGAGAGAGAAAAAATATTGATGAAACACACGAAAAATAGGACTCATACCCTTTTGTGCATGACAATATTGCCCGTACAAAAATCAAGCTGAGGCAAGGCGAGAGATCTTTCAAAAACACATTGTATTATTGTACATAAAGGAAATATAGTTTTTGGAACACAGAAAAATATTTTTCAATGACAAAACAACCAAATAATCCACCATTTGTTCCTCTCAAACTCCCATTCAATACATTTCAATAGGACAAAACAAAAATGCTGTAAATCAGAAGAAAAAAAACATAAAGGCAATGCAAGAAAAAAAGACTATACAAAAAAGGCTGTTGATAGATAAGAATAATGTTTAAAAAAAATAATGTAAAAAATAACTAGAAAAAAATGTAGAAAGCCATCGTGCATATGATGAAAGAAGAACTCCAAACCTTATGAATCTTCCAGGTGAGTAAACTGGAGCAATAGTACTGCAATCATAGGCAAAGTCACAATGAAGGATACTGTGATATTACATTACATTATTACGGTGATATTCACAAATTATGTGCTATATGGTTATTATTACAGTGATTCAATAATTACATATATATATTTAAGTACATAATAACATCAATTTTTTTTAATGATACCAACGTGATATTTCTATGCCTTGCGTGCAAATACGTGTAAATGAGCATTAAAAAAGGATAAGCCCAAAGATGATTTTTATTTTATTAGTCATGGCGTAATCTCTGCGTTGACAATTGTTATTGTTGTGTTGGGGGATAATCAAGTCAGATTAGATCCTTTGCAGTCCTGATCCAACAAGTCTTGAGTTTATGTTTATTTTAGCTAATTCTAAATTTCTTTAAATTTTTTTGAATCGAATATACTGATTGCCAGGATGAAAAGCTGGATTCCTCGCTTTTGTTTAACTTTCACGCCACCGAAACATTTTTTATTCGAATCAACAGCAAAACATTATATGAAGATCGGTGGTGTTTACTTTTTTGAGTGAGAAATCAACGCAGACCAGTCATTCAATAACAAAAAATTGAATTTTAATCATATTCTTAAAAATTGAATTTAAAAACATAAAATCAGCAATTATTGGATTTTGTCTTATGCAAAATGTCTGGATAATAAATAACAAATTTAAAATATCGAGGCAGATTTGATTTTTTTACGGTACGCTATTTAACCGTTGACTAATTTGCCACGAATTTGTCTCAACAAATCAAGGATCGCATTAATCTGCTTCTGGGACGGGGAAAAACCTAGACGTTCAGCCTTTATTTGTGCAAAAAACTGAGAACTGAAGATTAATAATAAGTCTCCCGCATTGTACACACGTCTGTATTGCACAAAGGACAAAAGAAATTCCAGGAAACATGTCATAAAATGATAACAAAAAGACTTGGAAAGCAGGCTCGGGTGGATATTCTTCTGTACCTTCGTCTTAACCAAGCCAGGATAATCCACCTACTTTTGTTTGGTATGAAAGTGTATAGTAATATCCAAAAGAATCGAGATTTTTGAGGAAAAAGAACAATTTTTTTAAACTTACTTTGAGCGTCTCCTGGTCAGCCAATTTGAGAAGGGTCAAAATTGAGCTTTGGTCTGCGGCTAGCCATGCTCCAAGGCCCAGGATGGCTCCTCCGACCACCTGTGAGGGTAGAAACAAAACAGTATAATTTCACAAAAGGTCATTTCACGGGGAATGATATAAGACTTTACCAAAATCTACACACTACTATCAAGATCATCTTTATCAAAAAATTCCTCCCCCCATCCTTCGTCTCTGTACCGATCATTATCCTCCCCAAACAATTTTCTGTATAAAACCACGCAGACAAACAGAGACACAGAGAGAGAGAAGAGAGAGAGAGAAGAATTTTTATAATGTGTATTTCCCCTCATGGCATCATTTTTTTCCTCCTCCCAAAACGACACGTGTAGAATGTCAGACTCATCTTCTGCTTATCTTTATTCAACCACAGAACATTGTTGGAAGGGGCACGTCGGGTCATAATGTTATTACACGGACCAAAATCTATTTATTTTCTCTCCCGTTGGCACCAAAACGCACTCTTCAAAAGTCATTATTATTGCACCATCAAAAAAAAAAAAAAGGAAAATGAGTTTTTCCACGGACAATTATCATTGTCTTTTTAAACCGATTATTAGCTGTTCATATGTGCAATTGTATTTAACTAGAAAAATGTGATATCTTCACTCACGCAAACACTGCGATGACCTCATGGTAATTAAGTGGTCAAAATATGACAACGTGTTATCACCCGCAATTAGGTGGGCATTACCCAGGAACTGTTGTAATAATGACCACGTGGTTTATATAACTTACAAAAACAATCGAGGGCCAGGGGAAATATGATTGTTTTCAAGTAGCCCAGAATACTTCGGAGAGAAATTAATTATCGAATTTTAAATATTGATCATTAAACCCTGAATTAAAAAATTAAAGGGGCGGGTAAAGCATCCTCGAAGATTAAACTTTTTTTTTGCATACTGTCACGTATGTTCATATACATACATGTATGTACATGTGTATATACATATACGCATACTGATAAATGGAAAGCTTCATCATTCTATAAATAAAACCGCACCTGTTACCACTTTTCCTTTCGATGTGAAAGTAAATGCTTTTTTTGTTTGCAAAAATATTATTAAACACTTCCCGCAATAATAATAAAGAAGCACATGTGTGATGAAAATATTTGCTCTCACGCGCCAAACATTTGATTAAGTGCTCGTAATTGAAGCTGTCATTCCCAAGTAATTTTTCTCCCACGGAAATTTAATTATTCTCAAGGGTTGCAAATTGTTTCAAAACGTCATAGGTTTTCTCCGGCTTTCTCCCTTTTTTCTCGCGTCTCTCTTTCATACTCTCATTTCTCTGTTTTTCTTCTCTCTCACTCTCTTCGGTTTCTCTCCCTTTACTCGTATCCTTCTCTAACTCTCCCTTTTCGCGTCTGTCACACGATTTTATTCGTGAGTTTGTTTTTGCTCAATTATAAATGTCTCTGTCAAATGTGACGAAATGTTTTTTTAATTGATTCATGTGAATTGCGAATTTTTTAGCACCCCAAAAAAAAAACCTGTTGGTCACAATTTCGTACACAAACCATACATTGTTCTCTCATTTTCACCCCTTTTTCTTGATAATCTCCCAAGAATACCTAATGTTTAGGACAAATTATATGTCCCATGAATTATCCCTTTAACACACTAAACAGTATATAGTAAGAAATAAAAAAAACTCGACAGTCATAAACCTTTCCACTCCGCCATATTTGTGACCGTTATATTGTTTTTATATAGCCAAGGCATTTTTTTTTTGTCAGAGAAAATTACATAGTAACACCTGAGAAAAGATTAAAGTTTACATATAACAAAAGTGTAAAGCGTCAGAGGCTCACAAAATATCCCTTGTCCTCTTATTATTATTATTAAAAGAGCCAAATCTCAAGAGGGTAATTGTTGTACACGCAAAAAACCTCATTCTTGACGGGCTTGAATGAAACCGTAGTATTTTTCAACCCTTTGTAAATGTCAGTATGGAGTGACTGGGGGAAAGCACTATTAAAAAAAAGTAGTCAACGCTATTAACTTGTTCACATTACTTCGACAATAAAAAGCAGTCCCATTGGAATTACATGAACAATACGATACAGAATATGCACATATGTACATACGTACGTGTGTGTGCATTAAACTTTTTACCACATTTTTATTGTATGTGGCTATTATTATCTTCTCTGTCGTTTTCTTTTTTTCTGACAGGGTCTATGTTCGTATCAAAAAAGCCAAGATCATGAAGAAAAAGTTGACGCGACAAACTCATGTGGTCGCTTTCTACTAAATGGTAAAATACAATTAAATTAGTAGAGGGAAAACTGTATCAGGACGGTCAAGGAGATATCGCTCTTTGATTTGCGAGATTTTTGATTTGATCATTTGCCAGTGTAAGCGAATGCGCTCAAATTTAAACTTTTGAACCAATCAAAAAATGTCAGGCTCTTAATTCTTTAATCTGATTTCAAACAAAAAATTGTCTGGTCAAAATGATTGCATAACTAAATGAATTAAAACGTCTACAAAAATCAAAAAATCTTAGGCTATTAATTCTGGAAACTGATTTTAAATAAAAAATTGTCTGGTAAAAATGATTGCGTAACTAAATGAATTAAAATATCTAAAAAATCCGTTACAAAAGGCAACTTCAGTCGCTTGACATTAAATACAGTGAAAGAGAAAGAAAGAAAAATTCGTGCCCTTTCGCACGCAATATGAAAAAAAATATGAGGAATAAAAGAATGAAATCTCTGCGTAAATGCTATGTAAGCCACGCTAAGTAAATAAAACTCTCCTCCATAAATCTTTATTACGCTTCTTCTCCCCAAATCTTTGTTCATCCCCGATTTTCTCTCTCTTTCATTAACCCTTTCATACCTCACCTCTATTATGCTTGATCCTACTAAGAAATCCTTATAGACAAAAATATAGAGTGTAGTCCCACACAGTGCATGCGTGTGCTCTACATAATTTCCGGTGGCCAACCCTGCGTGTGCCATACATTTTGGTGGGTAAATAATAATAAAAAAAAATGTACTCCCACAATGTGTAGAAACTTTTCTACTCCCAGACCTCGCGTGTTTCTTAGGGCAAACATGATTACAGGTGACTTACATAAGGAGAAATGTGAGGAAGAAATAAAGGGGAAATGAATGGAAAAACTGCGTATGGAGGCCAGAAATGGCAACTGCCGGGTAACTCCGAGTATTATTCTTAAGTCATAAAAGGTGCCTTGTCGGTATGGGTGGACAAATAAATTTCAGGGACTTTATCTCCAACTTGGGAGAGCACAAATGTGTGTAAAGCTGGAGTAAATTTCTGTATAGGTAGTAGTGAATGTAAGGTGGCTTTTACAGTACTTGTATGCCGATTACATAATCATGAAATGGTTGTGTGGGAAAAAAATTGAGAGAGAGAGAGAGACAAAATGTAGGCCTTGCTCTAAACTCAAGGTAAAAGATTAAAGTTTGATACGATAATAAAAATCTACTACTACAACTATAGCCATGTGTGTGCCACGCACAGTGGCCTTTATAGCAGACGGAATCTAAATTGGGTATTTTAAGCTCGGAGGGTGAACGCCCTATCATGTGAGCAAGGTAGACGAATGCATTTCTAATGCTGAGAGACTCCACTCTGTATTTTTTTCCCTGACACAAACACACTCTCAGGTAAGTACAACAAAAGGAATTAAAGTGCGACGGGGGATGAGTGCATCATCACACGCACGACACTCGCATTTTCGCGAGTTTTTTCTCTTCTCCTTTCTTCTATCTCACTTCATAGCGTCTGGAAGGGACAAAAGGGGTAGAAAAAAGTATATTCCTTTTATTTTCCATGTATTCAAGGACCTATAAAAGGGCAGAATGTTGCCGGGTTTTATTACAGGTGTCCCATCACGTGTTTTTTCTTTCGATATTGAACCACTTTTTCTGTTGGCTTTTCCCAGTGCTTTTCATGTCACGTATCCCATTTCTTACTTGTCTCCTTCTTTTTATACATTTCTTTCTCCTTTTCTCTCTTTCACTGTCTTCCACTGTTTTTTTTCCTTTCTCTCCTTTTCTCTCTTTTTTCTCTTTTACTTTCTCCCCTTTTCTTTTCCTTTCTCTTTTTTCTCTACCTTCCTCTCTCTCTTTAACCTGTTTTCCCCTTTACTCTTCTTTTTATCATTCTCTTTATCCGTTTTTCTATTTTTCCACCTTTTCTTCATCTATTTTTTCCTTTACTTTATACGTTTTTCTCTCTATTTTCCCACCTTTTTTTTTGTCTATTTTCTCCTTTACTCTACACATTTTTCTCTTTATTTTCTGTTTTTGTTTTTCTATTTTTTGCTTTTGTTTCTCTATTTTCTGCTTTTGTTTCTCTATTTTCTGCTTTTGTCTCTCTATTTTTTGCTGTTGTTTCTCTATTTTCTGCTTTTGTTTCTCTATTTTCTCCTTTTCTTTTTTTTCACATACTTTCTCCTTTCCTCTTTTTGTTTCTGCTTCTCTCTCTCTCTTTTCTCCATTTCTTTCTTCTTATTTCGCTCACTCGTTTCAGCGTTTGTTTTTGTCTCTTTCTATCCTTTTTTCTGCGTTCCTCTGATCTACTCGTTTCTTCATCCTCATTTTGAATCTCCATCATCGAATTGGTCGGAAGTCCTTTTCGTATCCTATAAACTACCGTTTCTCTCCGTTTGCTATCTTCCGTTCCCTGCTACCATTTTATCCTTCCTGTACATATAATAAATGTATATTTATATATGTGTATCTATGTATACTTACACATTCTTTTTCCCATTCAAAAGAAAATCCGCCCACGACGGCAACTAAAATCCGTAAAATGACGATTATGTAGTAAGACACACCAGACAATTCTACGAAATCAGTACTAAGAGAAAGCTTACATAAAAAAATTACAAAAAACAAAAAATATATCTATAGCTACAGATATACATACGTGTACATATATCTATATATATGTATAGCTCATCATGACATGCTACATGGTCGACCATTCTCCTCCCTGGCTCACGATTGCGGAAACAAATCAAAGAGAATAAAAAATTTAATTTTGGGAAAAGGGAGTCCTAAATTTAGCCGGCGCTCGTGCCAGCAAAAGGGCAAGAGTATCTGTCTAGAAGAACACTCCAAAGTTTAAGGTCATTTGCTGTAAATTACGACTTTTTAGTAGCCAAGATAGGATAAACCTCGACCCTTTCCGAATGAATTAGTGCCATTTACAGAATGCTCGTATGGTCATTTCTTTTACGATCAATTCCTTGATTTGATTTCCACGGATTTTTCCTCCGGTTTTTTTTATTTCTTATCTAGGTACAGTTACATCTTACGAGTTTCCATTCTGTTGATGCTTTTCCTGGTTTTGACTTTATAGGCATAACATAAACGCGAAGGAAGGCATCCCAAATTATGTGGATAGCTTCGGGGGGAAATTCAGGCGGAACAAGCTCAGTTCTTTGTAAACCAAGCACACGTTGTCAACTTCCGTTTCAGAGGGGAAAAATCGTTAAAAATGTACTTACTGGGATCAAATTGTCATAGAAATCAAATCATACAAAAATTTACAACATACAAAATGCATACAATCATAAAATGCAACAATAGCAAATTCGTAGAACAAAGATTGCAAAAAAATATACACCCAATTATTGGGGAAATGAAAAAATCCACACTATAAAGAAATAAAAAATATATGAACAAACTATAAAAATGCAAAAAACATTAAAAACTGTAAAAATACACAAAACCTACAAAAAATTGCATTAAAAATGCGCAAAACCTACAAAAATCGCAATAAAAATATCATAAGATGGAAAGACAATTACGAAATTCAGGACGAAAATCATGATAAAATTTAAAAGATTACGAAACAGAAGATTTAAAAATTAAGGAAATCTTCAAACTGGTAGATTTGAAGTACAATTCTGCCCATGAAATCCCTTTTTCCTTGAGAAGAGCAGCCGATTAGCCTTTGGCAAGGGATAAATAACGTAATCCCCTCAAAACATGCACAAAATGCGAATCTCTGACAAAATAAAAAAAACCGCTACAAAGAGATTATTTTGGAGAAGATGTAAAAACCCCCAGCAAGATAAGCTCGCCTCCATCCCCCAAGAGAGAAAGAGAGGAGGACTTGGTTTGTAATGAGTTAAATATGCCCCCATGTGTAATAATTAGGAAGTCACCACCAAAGCCTCTTTTTATTCTCTGCCACACTGTAATACACTAATAATAAGGATCCCAATCCTCCACACACCACAGTCATATAATATTCCCGGCTACATAATCCCACCAGAGGCAATGATTATTATTCTCACCACAGGAGACGGCCATTTAACTTGTAAAATATGAACCCCATTAGTTTATATGCAGTCCGCACCCCCGCCAAAAAAAAAACTATCACATGCATAATAAAGTATCCTCTTTTAAACCGGCCATCATAAGTCTATATATTCACACATCCGCATGTTTGTGGAGCCTCTAAAAGAGTCGTGCTTGGGGTATAATAATAATCCACGTCAAGCTAATTCTCGCACTTGAGGACGAGGCTGATGATTACAGGAAAGCAAGTACTCATTTTCTATGCGGATGCCCCTACACTTTTTTTTTCAACATCCTCCTCTTCTCATGCTAATCGTAGGCAAAACTAGTATATGAGAAGCTCTTTTAAATATGAGACATTTTTTTCCAATCTCTTCATAGTGTGAAGATGAGACTTTGCCAAAAAAAATGTTCAAAAAGGTAATCATCATAATCATGTTCATCCTCTTGTACACTGTAACTGTATCCTCCATGTCTCAGACTACCGGCAACACCACCAACAACAGCTCGTCTCCCTCAATTATTGCTAACGAATGAATCATGTTTTGTAAATTTATCTTCATTCACAAAAAATAACAGCTCTTTCCATTCCTTTTCTCTCTTTCTCTCTCTCTTTCTCTCTCTCTCTCCTCTTGCTTTTCTCTATTCTTCTCTTTCTCTCTCTGTCCCATCGCCTTCACCATTTGACTGCCTTTTCTCTCTTTCCTCCCCTTTTTCTATTTTATTTTTTCTCTCTGCTTCTCTCTTTTCTTTCTTCTCAATGTTTCTCTTTTCTTTTTTCTCTGTGTTTCTCTCTTTTCTTTTTTCTCTGTTTCTCTGCTTCTTTCTCTATTTCTCTCTCTCTCTCTGTCGTTCTTCCTTTCCATCACCCTGCCTTTCTTCCCCGTTGAAATGTTCTTCCTAAAATCTACGTGCCTCCTTGTAGTTTCTCTCTATTTTCCTCCCGTCTCTCTCCCTCTCGCTTAATCTATCCGTGGATTTTTTTATTTCTCTGTATCACTCTCTATTATTAATTTTTAACTTTCTCCTTCTCCCTTAATATTCTTTTATTTATCTCCAGCTGTATCTCCTCTCTCTTTCCCTTTTTTCCTCCTTTTTTTTCATTTCGTCCTCACATTTTTGTCTGTCTTCTTTCCTCTCGCTCTTATTTGTCCCAAATTTTTCCTATAGTATTCTTTAGTGATTTTTTCCTCATTAATTCCCTTTCAACTGTCTCTTTATCTCTTTCTAGATGATTTTCTGTCCTTTGAGTATCACTTTCATTCTGTTTATCTTTCTCTATACATTTCTCACTCTTTTCTTCTTTTTTCTTCTATGACAGCTCTCTTCCTTTTTATTTTTTCTCTGTCTCTCCTGGAAAATAAAATGACTAACAGTGCCCGCTGATTATTGGCGCTGCCCTCTCAGAGAGCCGGCAGTGGTGGTTTATGCCCTATTATTTCCCAATTGCCGTAGCAAGGACAATATGTGCCTAATGTCTAATGGGCTCGTAGTAACAATTGGTATTTGAGTACATGTTTTTACTACCGGACGTTGATATTATAGTCCACGCAGTAAGTGAGAAGGAGTAACCCGCTTATTAGCCAGCACAGGAGAGTGTCACGAGTATTATTATCACGGTCAGTCTTATTCTAACAACAATTCTCTTTAAACCCTTTTTTTCCAAAAGAAAATCCTTTTTGTGCTTCTGCTCCTGCAAATTCACGTCTTTAAAAGAGATAACTGCATCGCAAGATTGGATCCAACACATGCTAATATGTATGTACATGTGTGTAAATTATACATACATATACCAGATGCGTAATGGCAACAACGGTATTAGTCAAATTCTTCGTGAGAAAAGATTTCCGTGTTTTTTGGCTACCTTTTTATTTTATACATTTATGACTTAACCCTTTGACAATGGATCCAAAGGCCGGCATAATCATGATGGGACTACAGTAAAAATATATTTCAAAAAATATGACGCCATGAGATGTGAAGGGATTGTCACAAATGTCCTCGTCACGTAATAATTATACGTCCTTATTTTCTCATTTAACCCTTTCCTTCCTTTTCTTTTGATCTTTAAAATGCTACGCTAGACAATATATGCTTGAGGTAAACAATGGGAGCTTTGACAGAGAATTTTTCTTAGAAGAAATGGCAATTTGCTTTCTGTATTTTAACGTCTTGTTAAATATCAAACTTTTTAATTATTTTTCTGTTAATAATTTCCCAAAGATTTCAGCGTGCCTCTTTAGCCTCGCAAAATAGGGAAAATCATACTAAGACGTTTACAGTCAAAAATCTTGCCCAAAAATGGAGCAAAAGTGAGAAAATGTGAGAAAAAGAAAACAAAAGTACTTACCACAAATATAAAATTAAATAGGCAGAGACAATACTTGACCACACACGTTCCTAGATCCATCTTGACTCACGTTCTTTTCCTTTTTTTTTTTGCTTCTCAATTTCTATTCTTCTGTACTTCCCACACTTTTTCCTCGCTTGACACTTGTTTTGGACGTTGTGTCTAAATTTTTCTACTATATTTCCTTTGTATCTTCCTCACGGACCTGTCCGCATCACTGAAAAAGGAGGAACACGACACAACACAAGCACTTAGTCACTGCTGAATCACTTTTAGAAAAACGTTTTCTTTAATTCCGCCCGATTGTCCCCAAACAAATCCACGTAGTCAGTTTCTTCCTCTTGATCATGAATGAATTCTGGAATCAACAAATAAAATCACACATTAATTATATGGTTATTTATGGAAAATTCAAGCTTTCCTAATTAATTATTTTAACTAGAATTAACGGAATTATTACAGAAATATTATTATACAAATAATTTTCCCTCGAGGATTTATCCGCATTCTTTCCCAAGAAAAATAATTAGTCGGAAACTTCACTAGTTCCACCTTCGCCGTACGCCTACAAATCCCTATTTACTCCATTCCATAATGTTCCCTTTAGATTGGCCATAAGTGGTACACACACAAAGTCAAATAAACAATGTGTAAAATACGTTATGTTCTTATGTACAAAAATACGTGCACAGTAAGCCCCTCGCCTCTTTACTTCTGTATGCAGCCCTAATAAATTCCGTCGACCTCTCTCTGCCTAAAAATACACATGTAGCGAACGGTACTCGGGGAAAATACGGTAAATCCTCTGATGTGGCAAACATTTCAAAAGGACATTTCCACAAAGACCACAGCTTTTCCTTTTCTTCTAAACCCTCTCATATGTATACATATAGGCGTATTGTTGTGTCTCTATTTGTACTCCAACCGTCACGTCTTCTTTCACAAATCCTCCCGTACAAATCAAATCTCGCTAAAAACGCCGTCGTGGTCACGACCTTTGACCTTTACAAGGAAACCTTGGAATGAGTAAAAATTGTGCTTCACTCCACATAATTCCCCTCATAATCCTCCTGTCGTGTGAGATCGTCATATTAAAGTCATTAAAATGATGAGAGGAGATCGTCACCGAAAATATTGCATTCACAATTCACAAGAGAGAATTGCTGCGTAGAATTGCTGAGGCAGGGACATTGTGCGTGATCTTTTTGTGAATAAATAGATACTATACGTGGACAAATTGAATAGCAATTTTAAGGCACAGTAATTGTCGACGTGACCACCTTTTCATCGAAACGGCGGGGAGACATGTGTGGGAGAGAATCAAGGTGGAAGGGATTTCATTTAGATGATCGCAGAGAGAGGATAGACAGCAAAGAGGGAAGCCGAAGAGAGACGAAAGGAAAGGATGAAGGAAAATTCAGAGAAAAGTAGAGAGAAAGTAAAATAAAATGTGTAAATCAGAGAGAGAAATAGAGAAAATGCGAGACAAAAGAAAGAGAAAAATAAAGAGAGAAAGAGAAACAATAGAGAAAAATAGAGAAAGAAGAAATACATAGTGAAAAATAGAAATAAAAAATATATAGAAAAATAGAGAGGGAAGAATTATAGAAAAATAGAGTGAGAAGAATTATAGAAGAATAGAGAGAAGAAATACAGACAAACGGAGAGAGAAGCAATAGATAAAAATCCAGAAAGAAGAAATAGTGAAAAATAGAAAGAGAAAATAGAGAGAGAAGAATTACAGAAAAATAGAGAGAGAAGAATTAGAGAAAACAGAGAAGAATTAGAGAAAAACAGAGGGAACAAGGAGCAAGTAAAAGATGAAAAGTGTTGAAAACGCTTGTCAGATAAAATACAACTTCATTTTAAATTCGGAGAAAGGCCCAGTGTGTTAATTTCCACTTGAACAGAGAGACATACTAATAAAAAAATCTATTCTTATCCCAGCAGTGAAATTTCTGTAGGAGAATTTTTGTGGTTTGTGTACAAATCTTTGTGACTACCCCAAGCAGTGAAAAGGTTCCTATATGTATAAGTATACCTACAAAATAAGCCATTTCTGTTTACCATGACTATAGAAGGAGCACTCAGAGGGTAATAATTATTATTAGGATCCACGGGAGGAGGAGAAGAGCCAGTGCTTTGTCTAAAGAAGGAGAGAAACTAGGTAAGCAGAACAGCGAAAGAGAGAGAGAGAGAGTCATAGTACAATCAGTGATTCTCATTTAAAACCATTATAAAGGGAAACGCATTTTCTACACACAAATATACACAAGTTCAGATGAGGAATAGGATTAATAGTGACATACATACATGGACATGGGCATACATACACTGAATGTACCAATTACTCCATTATGTAGGTGTACACACCTTTTTGTTCCTTGGCTACCATAGCCGTTTCTTCAATAAGGAAAATGAGTGCACTTGAGAGAGATTTAAATACAATGCGTGAGCACAAGCAAATAATAAAAATTAAGGGGGAAAACTGGATGCATTTATATATGGATAAAAAAAAGGATCAAAGAGGATAATATCCATTCATACCGTTCAGTTTAATGCTTGATGGTTTTAATGGTAACAAAAAAAAATTGCAGTTTGTAGTATTAAATGGTTGGCAGTAAATAAGTAGTCATTCTCTTATCAATCACACATCAACAGCTGAGGGGGAGAGGGATTTTTTTTTCTGCGGAAAAAAAGCGGAACGACAAAACATTTTTTTTATCCGTTTTATTATATGTGTAAACATGATAAAGCTTGTAGTCAAATGGCTTTTCTTCATGTTTTGTCTGGATGTTCATGCGTACGTAAAGGGCTAATTATATGGTAGAGTTTTATTTCTACTTTTGAGGAGGCTAATTAGGAGGAAATTAATTGTGTTTATGATTTTTGTGCTACTACAGATTTCCGGTTAAGAATAGGATTTTTTCTCTTGTTCTTATTTTGACTCTTGTATTGTTGTTTATTTGTTTTTATACAAGATTGGACGTCCATCCTTTTCCTTCTACTGTCTTTGATTCTTCTCTCAAAGCTTCCTCTTCTCTTTCAATATTTTCCTTTCAGTCCTTTTATTTCTTTTTTTATCTCTTTTTAGTTTTGTCTCTGCTGCATCTTTACTTTTATTTTCCTGTTTCTCTCCTCACCTTTCTCTCTCGATTGCTCCCTTCACGTCTCTCTTTCTATGTTTTTCCTCTCTCCTTTCTTTGTCTCTTTCTTTCTTTATTTTTTCCTATCTTTTAGTCCTCTCACTCTCTCTTGTTTCTTCTTATCTCTGTTTTTGCTTTGAATTTGTGTCTTTAACTTTCTCTCTATTTTTTCTCTTTTTGTATTATCTTTCTCTCTATTTTTTATATTTTTCTGTATATTCTTTCTCGCTATTTTTTCTCTTTGTGTATCCTCTTTCTCTCTATTTTTTTATCTTGTTGTATTCTCTTTCTCTCTATTTGTTTATCCTGTTGTATCCTCTTTCTCTCTATTTGTTTATCTTGCTGTATCCTCTTTCTCTCTATTTGTTTATCTTGCTGTATCCTCTTTCTCTCTATTTTTTTATCTTTCTGTATTCTCTTTCTCTCTATTTTTTATATTTTTCTGTATATTCTTTCTCGCTATTTTTTTCTATTTGTGTATCCTCTTTCTCTCTATTCTTTTCACTTTTTGTATCCTCTTTCTCTCTATTTGTTTATCTGGTTGGATCCTCTTTCTCTCTGTTTTTTCTTTTTCTGTATTCTCTTTTTCCTTCTGTTAGTCTTGTCTTTCTCTCTCTTTAATTTAATTCTTCCGCTGCTGCTGTACTTTCCCTGATTCCTTCCTCTCTCTCTCTCTCTCTCTCTCTCTGAACAGCTCTGTACATCCTGTCTTCCTCTTCTCTTGAGCTCCTCTCTTCAGTTATTCCAATTGTCCATCGTGCATAATCGCAATTATTCGTTAACAAGAGGAGTATAATACACAATGGTCATTCTATTTTCTGTGCGGGTGACCTCAGGAAGTCATAATTCCCCTCATTATTACACATTTAAAACATTAAATCATCACTCCAATCACACGGCAAAAAGACCGCCTCTCTTCTTGAAGGTAGTTTTCTGGGCTCCAGGAACATAGCAAAATCAAGGTCTGGGCCAGCAAGATACACTATAGTGCTTCCTGACATTTAGATGACCAGGAAAAGGAGGGAAAATGCAAATAGAACGATTGAGACAAAATATTTTCAAATTAGAATTTGCATAAAAATGTTGTCAAGAAAAAACTTCCTCCTGTGCAATGAGTCTATTGCATGTGAATGAATGCCAAAGCATGCCATGATCACTAATGCTTTACCAGTGCATTCAAGGACGAGAAGAAATAACAGTGATTTCCAACATTCCAGATTTTATATTTACTGCTATTTCCATAAAAAAAAGGCTTCGGGCGATAAATTAAGTGCAGCATAGACTCACGATTAAAAATTAAAATGCAACAAATACAAGACATCACAAATTCAGAGAAAAAAATAATTCGAAGGCAAGTTGGTACGAGTGGTAGAAGTGCATTTTGTTAGATTTTTTTTCGCACTCACAGTAACAATAACTGGAGTAACCACAATATTTTATTCTTTTCACACAACTATTAATTACTCTTTCTAGACTGCGAAACTAGTACCTCTCCCCTCCCTCTCCGTTCCTCTGTCCGTTTTGTAAAGGTTAACCACTCACATGTAATGAGGAGGTAGAGAAATAAGAGAAGCAGAACAAACAAAAGGGCTAGCCCAGAGGAAAAAAATATCCGATCCAATTGCACTAAAAGCAATATTGCAGAAAAGGTGATGAAGGGTGTAGTTTTGGTAAGCACGAAATGAGCACGTCTCGTCCAATTATTCAATGGAGGCTACTCTTTTGTTTTTTTTTTAAATTGTATTATTTTTATTGATGTTGCAATGACTCTTTCTCTCCTGTTCAAATGAATGGCAATACATTTTAAACGTGTGTACGCATTTCACACTTCAAAATTCGAGTCCTCAAATACATTTTTTTCTCTTTCTTTCATTAGCTTTTCCTCTCTCTTTCTCCTCTTTTACTGTCTTGCCCTCGTTTGCTCTCGTCCTCTATTTCCCCCTTGTTTCTCCTATTTCTTCCACTCGATTCTCTTCTGTCTTTCATCATTGAATTTATTCTCTTGTTTGCTCTTTCTCTCTCTTCCTTCAATTTTTGCTGTCTCTCCCTGAGACTTTCCTCTATCCCCCCCAATTTGCTCTCGCCTTATTAATACGGTCGCTTGTCCCCATTCTCTTCAATTTGCCCCATACGAAATGATTACCGAAGTAAAGTGCATACTGGGCTCCCATTCACTTTTATTATTTAATGTCCTAAATAGCTAGGAACACCGTCTTTGTATTAGATTTAATTTTTTTTTTCGCCATCGAAAGAAACTAATCGTTGATTACTTTTCCAAGTCCAATACTTTACATTTTCTATATGATGATCCTGGTCAACCTTAAAAACTGGTTTCTTTTTAAATTGCAAAAAAAAAGAATAAACACTACTCAGACAATCCTCTTGATTGGGTGCATCCTGAGATGGGCAAGAGGAATTTATAATTCATTTTCGAAGGCAAGAATATTGATTAAAATAAATAATATTTTCTTGGCATGAATAAAATATCTAAAAAAAAATATGTGTATAAAAAAAGTAAAACTATTCTAAAATGAGATGAATAACTGGAAAATATTTTGAGATGAATAACTGAAAACTATTTCGAGAAGAATGGCTGCAAAAGTTCAAGGAATTCCCAAAATAGCAACGGGCATTGTCACAGCTCTGGGAAAAATCTTGGAAGGTTTTTACACCCCTTTGTGCCCGTGTAATTGTAGATGTTTCAGGAAGAAGTCGAAGGATTTGTTCTATAGGAAAGAGTGCTAGGAAGAGATCTGACATTCTCTCTCTCCGTCTCTCTCTCTCTGTCTCTCTCTCTCTCTTATTCTCTCTCTCCCTCTTCCAATCCACAATCAACGGCCATCAATCTATAACATCTACACCCATTATTATCAGTCCCATTATTATTCCCAATAACAAATTGGCGTCCGTTCAAAAATAAACCCTCCAGCCCAACCACAAACACCACTCTCATAGTACTCCTAATTTTCTCCCCATCCCTTTCTCTCTCTCTCTCTCGCTCTCTCTCCATCTCTCTCTGTTTCTCTCTCTCTCTCGCCAACAATTCCCAAAGCCAACCACACACAGAGGCACTTGTTTAAATTGCCAAGTAGCATGCATGGAATGCATGGCTCATTTCAGAGTACTACTTCACATACAATCTATTGTCAGTCTCTTTACTACGAAAATCTCCCCCACAGGTCTCAGGCACTGTCCGAAGACAGGAAAAGTGTAATTAATCAAAACATGCCACATACACACATACTAGACGTGCTACACATACGGTTGAAATTTATTTCAGTACTTTTTTTTTTTATTCCTCTTCTTCTTCTTCGCCCCTTCCACACTTAGTAACCACTCCGCAATTTTCTCCCGTATCTTCCTCTCTCTATCACCCTCTATCTATAAGGGGTATATCTTTTATTGTCAGTTATCCCTCCCAGACTTTGATATCTCCGAGGATATTTTACTGCCTCCATTAGTCTGATTTTTCCTCTCTCTCTCCCTCCTCCCCTTTCACTCTGTATCTCTCTCCCTCCTCCCCTTTCACTCTGTATCTCTCTCCCTCTGCCTCCATTTTTTTCTCTCTACCTCTTTTGCACCCTTTTTCCTCTCTTATTCACCCTCTCCCTGCTTTGTTTTCGCCCTCTATTTTTCACCCTCACGCTTTTTTCCACTCTCCTATCCTCCCTTTTCTTGTTTTTTACCCTCTCCTATCCACTATTTCACCCTCCCGTTTCCGCTTTGTCACCCTCTCTTTTCCTCCATTTCACCCTCTCTTTCCTTCCTTTTTACCCTCTTAGCTTTTCCATTCTCTCTTTGTCTTCCGTTATTTTTTCCGTATTTTTTTCGTTTACTTTCTGGCCTTCTGAATCCTTTGCCTTTTTTCTTTCATTTGTGTACATATCTTTCCTCTCTGCAATCTTCCTTGACTTTCTCCAATATTTTTTCAGTCTCGTTCTTCCATTTTGCTGCTATTTTGCTGCTATTTTGATTTTCTCACCCATGTCTGAATTTTAACACACTTATTTTAACATAAATATCCCCGTCTGAACTGCTAAATCCACTCATCTGACCATCTGACTCACTCCATTTTAAATTGTTTCTTTCCCCGCCACTTCTCTCACTTTCTGGTCATCCATCTCAAACGTCCTCCTGAGAAATGAGCGTCTCTCAGTGCCCCCGATTGAAATAAAAGTAAAACCACTGAATGCGTATTACAAAAAAAATCCTGATGAGGATCCCATCCTTTTTCTTTCACCACACACTTTTTTCTCTTTATAAAAATTAGTATAAAGACACGAGGAAAAAACTTGACGTTGACAACTACACAATAACAATATAATATAGGGCAAAATTTAATGACTCCCAGCCACGATAATCATCTCGAAGGTGTACATGTGGTTGTATACAAAATAATATGTAACACACTCAATAATTCCCTCTCGGATTTCCCTCTGTCCTCGTAATCTCTCACCTTAGTCACTAGAAATTTCCTCTTCTATACATCCAGTGAATAAAATACGGTAGTACAGAGTGGAAGACACATGTAAAAGAGATTAGGTAAAAAAAAAGTGTAGTAAGTGCGTACCCGCGGTGTACATTCGACGTTTTGAAAGTAATAAGTTGTCTTCCCAAGAAGAAAAAAATTAAAGAGCACACTAGTATGTCCACCAGTGAACAAAATGGAGAACAAAATTTTTTTTTTACTGTTACAGAACTTGTATTTGTTGAAGTGATCACTGAATCAGGCGTCACAAGTTATGCTCAGAGACGGCAAATAGGAAGGAGAATCAGAACAAAATCAGGAGGAGAAGCACTGAAAAAGGAACCTGCCCCATCCACTTCTTCTTGGTCACTGAAGGCAAAAAAGGAGGAAAGAGGAAGCGAAGAGAGAAAGAGCAAAGGCTTTTTTTTACGCACACCACGAGTTGCTCCGCACAACTTTCCACTTCTCTCAATTACTCAACTCACTACATGTGCCTTCTCTCCCTCTTTTCCTTAATATAATTCCCTTCCATATTACATATACATATTCATATATACAACGGAAAAGACAAACTTTTCTTCCTCATAAGCTTCTTCCTTTTTCTCTCGTCATATCAATGAGTACATTTTTTTTTACCTGATAACGCTCCTACGAATTCAAAGGTCTCAAATAGGCTGCAAAATACACACCTTCGCCTTTGATTTATATGGGAGCAAATCTGAGGAGACTTCTATATACATATGTACACATATCATATAGGTATACACATATGTATACTCATATCTGTATGTATGATAGATAATAACATAATTGTACACACACATACAAAAATATACGCCTCTACATATTATTGTGTGTAGATCTGTGTCCTAGCCTGGAAATGAGGGAAGACGGAAATGATGTTATGTCATTATTATGGTTATATCACCGAGGAAAAATCTCTTGGGCCCATTAAATTTTTGTCATTCTACCAGAAGATTAACATCTCCCTGTATCTTGCTCTGCCGATTAAACTTCTTAACTGTCGTCGTAACAATGTGAAAGGACCGGTTCAATAAGAAAAAAAAGGCATGTACCATGTCATAAGGAATGGGATAGTAATATAATAATGTGGTGCTAAGAGGGAGAGAAAAGTGGGTTTGGAGAGGTACAAATATTTGTGTAGAAGTTATTAGTAGCAAAAAAAAAAAGTAGTAAACATGGTGGTGACATAACTTTATTGAATTGTAGTGGGCATAACGGGTTTATTGAGACGTCATTGGTGGACTTTATTTACAGAAAATGGGATGAAGGGAGTCAAGGCGGAATTGGGAAAGAAGGAAGCCGGTGGACATTGTTGGGGAAGATGTAGGTTTCAGGATGTGTCGAGTGTCGACTATCAACATACAAGAAAGAGACACGAAATCGCACGAGAAAGACAAAGGCAAAAGGAAAATTAGAAAATAGAAGGCAGACAAAATAATATGCAAAAAATGATGATCGGAAAGGGAAAGAAAAGTCCGAAAGAGACACAATAATATGCAAAAAAAGGGTGAAAATCCGAAAGAGAATCACGACATAAGACCAAAATGCAATTAAAAACTAAAAATAACAACCCTTTAAAAGCCGTACAAACACAAGATTGAGAATGATTAAAAAACCATGTTTTTGTGTGCCAAAAACTTGCAAATTCCCATACAAAAATAATTTCCTACCCCGAAATAATCTAGCAGCCATCAGAAAGAATATAAAAAAAACATCAAACAAATCAGCCACAAATCGATTTCCGTTCGTCTTCCTTCACCACATCAGCATTGTTGATGTACATATGTATGTACATATATTGCAACAACGCAATTGTTGCATGTATATACATATGGATATGTATTATAGCACTTTTATAGCACTTAATACATGTAATAATGGTCAGCGTCTGAATGGCATAAATCGCCCCTCGCGATTGTCACCTTTGAAAAAGGCCCCCTCCTCCTATCTGTAAAGCAGGAATTCTCGAATACAATTTGAATGGAAAGGCCTGGTAGACGTGGACTAGGGGACATTTCCCAATTTGTTTACACACATGCATATAAAGTCCCAAAGGGGACAGTGCACACCTGTAAAAAAAAAAGTAATTATGTCCACAGAGAGAGATAGAGGACTGAATATTTATCTGCCAAACAAAAGCTCATTCCTTATCCATGTCCCACAAAGAGAAAAAATGCAGTTTGCACTACTAGAAACACACCCTCCTTCATTGACTACTTTTGTCTCCGTCTTTTAAAACTTCTTGTTTATGGGCTCCTCAGCACAAGTCGTTGACAGGGTCCTGAGACGTGTCAGGTGAAAGAAAGGGAAACAGAAAGGAGAGACAAAAAACGACATGAGGAAGTCACACAAAGTACGAACAAAAAAAAAAGACTTTTCCTCTCGGACACACACATGATTTTATGGCTCTCCTCCATTTTTTTTTGTGTACAAAAAATCGTATGATATATACATAAAGTGTAATAATGATCCCCTTATTATTACGTGAACTTTATTGTGGCACTTATGTCTCTCTTCTCATCCGTGGAGAAAGACTTTAGAAACGAAAAAAATAAAGAACTAGCAGCATTACAATGTCCACCTCCTACCATTTTGTATATGTATTGTCGTAATCATCAGTTTGCTGCCACAGTCAAAACACTCCTCCAAAGAAAAAAACTATATTTTCCTCCATTTTTTCAAAGGCTACCGAACCAAACGGTATACATATGTATATTATACATGTGCATGTGTACGTAGATGTATGTAGTGACATGTGAACATAATGGGACCATTTCTTCCGACTATCTCAATAGGAAACAAAAACGGCAGAGCGAGATAATTTTTGTGTATGTGTTTTATACCCATATAATTATATGGCATTTGTAGTAAATCCATTTTTCTCTTTCAAAATACAAACTTCCTCTCTTGACCAAAAAAAAAGGCACTTCAAAAACACAAGTGATATGTCTCAAGAGGCAAAAGTCTCACCTGGGCACATTTTCTTGAGGTACGAATTCCACTCAACAAAGTATTGACCTGATCTCAATTCCCGGGGAACACCAGGAAGGATTCGGCCTCAAATTACTTTTTACCCCTTTCAATGCATGTTCTTGAGTACATTACTAATATTACTAATATTTTGCGACGTGAATTCGTAGGTCCAATAATAAAGGAGGGGATTTCGTGGAGGCTACGTTTGGTATGTAGGTATGCTCCATACACAGTATTTTTTACACGAACATAAACTCGGATAGAATGGCTGAAAGTGGTTAGAACTGGATGAGGAAAGAATGCAAGAAAGACGAAGGGGGGAAAGTGAGTGACACAGGTACAAAGGCGGGAGGGTGTGAGAGAGCGGAGACGACAAAGAGAGACGGAGAGAGATGAAAAGACGGTCTTGAGGGCATGGAAAGCAGGCAAAGAGAGAGAAAAAGAGAAGTAATACAGAAATAATGAAAGAGAGAGAAAATAAAAAAAAATGGGAGAAAGAGTGAGAGGGTGATAGAGAGAGGATTGAGAGAAAAGAAAGGAGAGAAAGACTGAAAAAGGGAGAGGAGGAAGCGAAGGCGAGAGAAAAACTCGTGTTGAAATAAGAGAAAAACTTCTGTTGTTGGAAAAAAGTGAGAACCAGACAGAAAAGAGAAGAAAGTGAAATACAGGACAAAGAGAGAGAGAGAGAGATAGAAGCGAGATAAATGGAGAGAAAGAACGAAAAGATAATTCGAGAGAAGAAAGAAAAGATAATTCGAGAGAAGAAAGAAAAGAGAGAAACAGAGAGAAGGAAGACAAGAGAGAAACAGAGAAGAAAGAAAAGAGAGAGATATGGAAGAATAGAGAAAAGCAATCAAACTGATTGGACACGATGTGCGTAAAACCCAACCGTTACCTTATTTTCTATAATGGCAATAATGTAATAACAACAACCAACAACAGTAAAAAAAAAACGTACATACACACGGCTCCATCATGAAAGGAGAAAGACGGGAACCCGACGGAAATTCGAGAGAGAGAGGGAGAGAGAGAGAGAGAGAGAGAGAATGTTATTGCCATTACTAATTCTCGCAATCATCATTCCCTCCAAATACAGATACAGTGTTACATTCTGATATTGTTGCTATTAAAGCCTCGCCGAATGGAGCTACAAGTTCTTATTCTTGTCCTTCCAAAATTTCTATGCCTATTATATTATATTCCGTTTTCCCTGGCACAACTATAAAAAAACGGTTCTTACGTATATGGATAGTGACTAATGATGGGAAGCGAGAGGGATGGGGAATATTGTAACAATGTTAGTCACAGGACCTTATCCATACAAAAACGTGGGTTGTTTCGAGTACTCAAAGAACACGGAGGAGCACTCAACGCTCATGGGGAAGAAAGAGAGAGAGAGGGAGAGACTTGAGAAGGGAAGAGAGCAGGGATAGAAAGGGACGATTTCAAGAGAAAAATCAGGAAGAATGAAAACTGGGAGAGACGCAGAAAATGGGGAAGACAGAAGTGTTTTGAGAGGAACAATGAAGGAAGTGAAAATAAATAAAAAGAGGAATAAAAGGAGAGATAAACGCGATAAAATGCGAGAGAGAGAGAGAGAGAAGGGGAAAAACGGAGAGATTCCCCGGGAGTCTTGAGAGAGTTCGTCGAACTTGGCTCATATTTTCTCTCTCTTTCTCCCTCCACACAAAATGACAAAATACACACGCATTTTGAAGACGGAAAGGTCTTCATCGTGCCTCTCCGAACCTACAAATTTTGCGAGCATTTCCCTTTTGTGTCCCCACACAAAAGACTACACACAGCACGCATCCTGATAGATATGTACTTATAACTAGATGTACATTGAAGAATATCTGCATATGAACATGTGTATACGTAATATGTACGTACATGTGGAAGCACCACGCATATAAATACCTGTACAAAGGCCATTAGCGTGAGAGCAGGAGCATGGTAAAATGTGGGTAAGTCCTGTCAGGCCATTGTAAGTATTTCTGCCATTATATAACAAATTCTCTTTTAATGCTTCCAAATACCCTACACACAAACATATAAGTGTATTTCCTCTGGGACGGGCCTTTTATTATTAAGATACATGATACACATTTTTAGTGAGGGGAAGAAAGGCTTCTTCAAATTCACCTGCACTATCGCTTTTTTCCTTTTGGCGTCATTTTTTGTATTTGCCCCGGATGGAAGGACTGACAGTGACTAATAATTATGCGTAAACACACTCACTCACTCGGGGGGTTTCCTCCAGGGAGATACAACGGGAAGGAGACGGAGAGAGAAAGAGAGAGATGGAAAAGAGAGACAGAGAGAGAGAAGGAAAAAGAGAGAAAAAAAGTAATGGGAGAATAAACGGGTGAAAGGCAAAAAACGGAGAAAAAGAGAGGAAGAAAGAAAGACAAAAAGTAAAGGATTGAAATGGACGAGAGATAATTTATTTATACGAACAACTTTTCCTGGGAGGAAATTCTAAAGCAATAATATCTTCAAAAGCTATTTTTAGTTTCATACAAACGACATTTCCCCCTCAAAATAAAGAATCCCGGAAAAATAAATACGAATGCTGCGTAGAACAAATTGTAAAATTTTCCCACTCAAAAAGCAGCCATAAAAAAATAAAACCCACTGGGAAATAATGAAATGTAAAGGAGCAAAATTAAAAAAAAAAAAAACTAGGGAAAAATGGCTTTAAAAACTATCCACGCAGGAAAATAAATAAGCGGCGCTCAGGTGCTGATAACGAGCAGTACTTATTTGGAGGAATGAGCACGTTAATTAATTTATGGGGAAATGGCCGAAACAAAAACAGCATAAACGTATATGTACTAAGGAAAAGCAGGAAAAAGGGATAAGGAACTTGCTATATAGATTATTTGCATGTTATCTCATTTTTTTTTTTTTTTTCAAGTCTTTCTCGCAAAGACAAATACATTGAACAAGAAACTACCCCGGCCACATTTGCCATGTGTGTTATTTATCGTCTCTGAGAGCTTTTGATGCGTCTCACGACAGTCTACTCAATCAGATGGACATTATATAGTGGACATTATATATTGTATGTGCATATACAAAAAAAAATGAACTTCCACCTGTAAAAGTTTTATAGGATATACGAAAAAAAAGGAAGGAAAAAAATACGGAAGGATATTTTCCACATGTGTCACATGTGAATTTGTGAATTTGCTTATTCTCCTCAGGAATTTTTTTATCCTCCTGACCGCATTGCTTGCCCAGCCAAAAGCGAACGTTTGTTGATGTCAAAAAAAGGAAGCATACAATTTTTGATAATACATACAATTATCCCAACAATTCTTGCCCTACTAGGTATGAGAAATTTACATACGTACATAATAATTTACAAGACTCTTGGGGTGCGGATGGGAGCGAGTTGATTGTTGACAATTTTCCCCTTCCAACATGAACGAATCAAACTAAAAACATTTTTCTGTGTATTTCCTTTCAAGTTTAACTTTTATCGCCTCACGACGCTTGTCATTCACAATTGTTTTGTGCAAAAAAAACATGTTTTTGACGAATATTTTGATACCGAAACAGAGGAAAAAGCATTTATGCGTGAGATTAGGTGGTCGGATTTTTTTAGATTGAAAGCTGTGACTCGAGCCGGGACAACAAGTCAGTTTTCCTGAAGAAATTCCTTGTGTATCTGCATTTGGTTTCGAAAATGTGTTGCTCATATCAACAGGAATTAATTAAAGCACTGACCAGGTGCAGGAGACATTTAAAAAATTCCCCGTAAGATATTCCTTGTGATTCAGATTTAAAAATAAATCCCATTCAAGCATAAAAAGCACCGAAAATCAGTTATTTCGTATTAATTTGATTGATAACAGGCATGTGCATAGGTTCAATTCGTCCAATGGAATTCCATTTCCGCCTCAACATCAGCGTTTATTCTCCAGCCAATCTTCCAGTGGCATTCACTGGAATGCAAGACTTATTTCATTACAGATTCCTCCCAAACCTCGTGGGAATCTTAACACTTGTTGTGGTGCGTGTTTACCACCAATAAGAAAATATGATTTTTTTCAACCAAAAAAACAAAGGTGCATGCCTCAATCAGTTACAAATAGCGGAGATGTGCCCGGTTTGGAAAGGGAAGAACCAGACTTACAAAAAACCCGGCACCGGTGAGAAAAATGCGGTGCAGACCAATTTATATACAAAACTTTTCCTTGGACGGGGAAGAACAAAGGAAAAAAAGGAAACGTTTCCTTCCTTTCCATTCACACCCCTTTGGATCGATCCCTTTTTGTCGTTAATCCATAAATTCCCGCCCCTCCAAATCAAACATGGAGGGACAATATTCTTATTTCTACATGAAATTCTGTTTTCAATACAATCCAAAAGCCAATACAATCCATATTCTGTCCAAGTTCATATTCTCACAAGATATGCTTAAAATAAAATAAAGAAATTAAATTCAAATCGAGAATAAAGAGAATCAGAAATGTGCTGATTTTGTAAATAATTTCCAAGAGCAAATTAACTTACTTCCTAATTTCTTAATTGTATCTCCATTTTTCGTCTTTTGTTTTCATTTTACGCTCCCAAAAAAAAAAATTTGAGAACACTTCCGAATTTCCGATTTAAAATTAGTGTGAAATTAAAATGATATCACAAAAAAATGTTCTTAGTGAGAGTCTCAACTGCTTTTTTAATGCGCTTGGAGCAGTAGCAAAAATGTAGGAAGGGTCATGCAGTTATTTGTTATTATTACAGAATATAATGCAATATCACCTCACAATGTTCTTCAACTTCCCGATCACCCCCTGGGAAGGGGAAGGAGAGAGAGACAGAGAGAGATTGACAGGGCCACAACATTAGAGAATAATAAAATACAAATAACACAAAAACACAAAGTGTGCCCCACGCACAATGCAAAGTACAATGTCCCCGTCTCCTCCATGCAAACATACTTTTTTATATGTTATATGTACATGCATATATGTATGCACTTCCAACTGACTCTTGCCTAGCCTACCAATTGTTTACTCTTCTTCCATTATCCCACTACTATAGTTCCTCTTTAATAGAATAGTCTCTGTAGCCAAATAGCCACAAAACCAGTCAGACAGAACGTCAATCTAAAAGCTTTCCCCCGAAAAACCCTGCAGCAGGGCAAAATCCGAAAAAGAGGCCTACCACAAATATTTACGAGAGGCCAAGCAACAAAGAATCCTGTGGGAAAATATTAGTAGAGGAAAGGAAAAATTGTCCAGAGAGAAATTCTTGCATTCTTATCCCAAAAGAGCAAAGTTTACCAGAAAAATGTGTGTTTATACAAATGTGCGAGTGCAACCACATGTGTGGTCATTATCATTAGGAGTTTAGGAGCTTAATGTGTGCTGTTCTAACTTGCCAGTGTCATTTGTACACGGTTTCTTTTATTGACAAAGCTCCTATTGTAGATCCAATTTCTCGTGGATGAAACAGGGCTTACTTTCCAGGAAGTTCCCTCGGATAAGGCCGTACATATGTATTAGTAGTATTAGACGTTACCTCTACGGAAAAGAGCCTATTAAAATCCCATGTGGGGTCATTTTCAAGACTAAATAAAGGAAGCAAGTGGGATTGTTAAATTGCGGGTCGGAATTATGTAAACGGGAAATTGCAGGGGCCGAAACGTATGTACCGGGTAGGGGTGGCAACGATTCGATTTGATCCAAATGTTTTAGCTCGATTCGTTTAAAAGCCCGTATCGGATGGAAATTCGCAATTTGAACCGATTCAAGATGCAAATGATTCGATTCGGTTCGATTCAAACCCATGGATTGAATCGAATCAGGATTCAAACGATCCAAAAAATATATTATTGTGACACATTTTTTCACTTTTTGCAAATTTTAAGCATAGAATGAAGCTTAATAGTTTGTCAGTTCAAATAAATGCTTGTAACCGTGATAAAATATTTACCGTTGATTTAAATGTGCTGCAATATTTTGATGGTTATTGTTATTGCTCTGCTTTGGAAGAATGTCCAAAAATTTTGTATTCAATAATGAATCGAACGAATCGAATTTCAGTTAAATTTTATGATCCGATTTACCTCTTGAATCGAATTATTTGATTCGATACACGGTGTCAAAGCGAATCAATTGTTCAAGTATTTGAATTGAATCGAATCGAATTGAAGCAAAAAATCCGATTTAGAATCGAATCGTTGCCACCCCTCGTACCGGGAAATGCTTGGGTATTAGATGCGAATGGGATTTTTGGACATTTATCCTTATCTCTCTCTCTGTTTTATCATTGTCTCGCTCTCGTCGCTCGCCATATTTCAAGGATGACCTGAACCTCAAATTCTTAGTTCTAAATTAATTCCAGGGAATCGAGGCCTCTTCTAATTGCTTCGATTTCTCCTTATTATTTAGTTATTACTTACATAATTCGTCTAATTGTCTGTTCCAAACCATTTCGTTTCTGGCCACCACCGGATTTTATTGACATAGGTAGGCTTCTGCCATTTTGGAGTCAATACCTTATGCAGCACTAAATAGCAGTTTATTAAACAAATCATATAATGTCCCAATTAGTAAAACTCACCCGAAGCGGGTCTAATTCAATTAAAATGAGGTGGAATGCCTTTCTATTTTAGTGGGTAAAATCTTGCTTTGAGCAAGGAAAAACGTTTTTAGGTAATAGTCTCTATCATATTAAGTGGACTTATGTATACATGTGTATTCGCACAAGAGGCTTGAATAATACAATTTGGCTTTGAATATAAATGTAAGCACAATAACAATAACTACTGTACAAGCTCTTTATCAGCTGAGCACGTGACGCGTTCGTAATAAAATTATGAACATTGTCACGCATTCCCTGATATTACTTGTTATTACGTACGTCCATACATATGTATTCCTACCTGTATATACTTGGATTATCACTTTATGTTGCTGTCCATCGGACATGAAAGTACCTGTAACGCACACGTCCCTCGCTCTATATTGTAAATGGCAGACGGAGGGAATTAATAGGAATAATCATGATAATTATTTCCGTAATAATTACTCGCCTCTACCACATAAAAATTGGAGAGACGGACGTCTGGCTGAACCACTTTTTTTCCTGCTCTTATCTAATTAATGCATAATTTTAATGCAAAAAAATCTATTCAGAGTAATTATCCACGACAATTATCTTTTCTCTCCCTCTTCGTACTTCAACAGGATTTTTTCTAATATTTTAAAAAAAAATTTCATTATTTTGAAATCTTGAATTCTTTTTGTGTTTATCTTTGAGGCTTGTGAATAATCTAATAATCTTGTCTATTTAAATACAATTGTGCTGTGGGGCATTAATGCCATTTTTTTCGTTTATTGTAATGTAATTTACTTTGTTTTTTCCCACCACAACCTTCCGTTTATACTTGGGGGTGATTTAATTGTGATAAGTTTCATGCACAGTAATTAATTATTGTTATTGCTCGTGCACTTTTTTAATCTTGTTTGCTTTATCACCGTTAAAGCATTTTTTTTTATTTGCTACATCTACAACTGTTGCATAATTTAAAGGGGAAGTTTTCCGTATTCTGAATAATAATTTTAAAAGGAATTGTAGGCGTTTAAAGCCTGATTAAATAGATTTGTATTATAATATGGCACATGTTCATTTAAAATGCTTTGGCGCCAAATTGAATTTACAATTTTACAAAGTTCTTCCATATTTAGAAAACAATTTTGTAATTTCAAATCTCATCCTTGTACACTCACCTTTTTACAGCCGATTTTCCGCAAAATTACGTCAAAAGTTGGGGGGAAATGAGCTTTTCCTTCCAAAGAGACACGTTTTCGGCAATAAATAAGAGAAGAGTAGCCAAGCGGAAAAAAGGGTTATTTCACACCTCGTATTATACAGTTATTACAGCAAGGAATGAATTCTTGTCTCTTCTCTTGGCCGTCTCCCAAGTAGTGAAAGAGGCGGCATATTATATGCTATCACTACATCGCGTGGCGGCAAAAACAGGAGTATATATACGAAAGGAACAAGAAACAAGCTTTTTTGGAACAAAAAAGCATTATTAATTTTATTTCCTATTCTTCTCTTCCTCCTCTAGAATCCCCTTTATCCCCGCTAATGGCACGTTAATAATCTCATCCATCCTCAGCACGTAATACGGTACAATAAGGAATAGGGACAGAAGGGAAGGATTATAGGGTGCCTTATAGTGGTCTTTCCATACCCTAATAATACGTAATCCTTTGAAAGGCCCATAAAATTCATTTGGTGAAAAGGCCAGTGACTCCCTTGGATTTGAAAAGAAGAGTAAGAATAATTATTTTTGCTATTTCTTTGGCTACAATATAATAGTTTTATTCGTGGCGTTTGCTCCAAAAAACGATTTTTTGGAGTGTACCAGCCAAAGGGAAGCGAAGAGAGAAAAATCGAGAGAGAGAGAAGGGAGGGCCATCGAGAAAAAGAACTGGAAAGGGAGAGACAGAGACAACACGGGAGATATTCTAGTCTAACGATAAGTAATTTCCCTCGCATGTTCCACACAAATTTATATTTTATTCCGTACAAAAGAGAAAGAGAGAGAGGCGACACTAATTTTTGGCACCATCTGGGAGCCTTCCTCAATTTTTTCAATATTTTTCCAACAAAGACAAATGGCACACACGAAACATTTGCATTTACGCTTTCTATCTATAACAAATGTAAATATTATACTAACCAAGACCGCATATAAAAAATATAAAATGTACATATGTATGTAAATATCTAAGGACTCTTAAGCTTAATCAAGGCTGTTGGGAGATAGTCAAATTTGATTCTTCACCTTCGGCCATTGCAGTTCTTTCTATTTTGTACTTAAACCTGTATTTCACTGAAGCAGATACCAAATACTTTTTTTAATTTTTTGGGAGGAACAAATCTCAAATCCTTAAATGACATAAAACAAGTTTTTTTGCAAAAAAAGGACCCATTTATTAATTATATTTTTCTCACTGTCCTCCTCAGTTCTTAGGGTCATTTTGGAAAAGTCTCTTTAGTAGAAATTATTCCTCATTCGTCCCCATCCCTCAGAGAAATGGGGGAAGTAGTCGTCACACTAAAAAGCCAGAATGTGCGTAAAGTAAATAAATAGTGACAGTCACAGAAAAGAGATTTGTACCAGAAAAGAGAGAGAGAGAAGTTTTCTGACCCCAAACAAGTTTTTTTTTCTGGTTCAAAATCTCATAAATCACTTTGCTACATACTTGACACGTAATATACATATGTATATGCACCTTCCCCATATTAATCATGCATACAGTCCATTTCTTAAACCACAACAATCTCCAAAATGTGGATGGATGAACCCGTTTTTTTGTCATAATCACATAATTTATGCGCATTTAATCCCAGCCACAGAAGAAAAACGTTGGACAGCGTTCGTTCCCCTTCCCCATATACAAATGATGGTTTTCTAACCACCATCGTCCTTTTTTCATTGGATGATGCAAAAAATCTCATCCTTTTATGTGAACGGGGAAATGCTTGTTTATTGATAAAACTGGAGCATGTAAAAAGACTCATGGCAGTTTAGTAACCCACTGCACGCAGGAGTCCCAAGGAAAAATTGAAGGAAAAATAGTGTCAATAGAAGACACGATGAATGAGCATGTACAAAAAAGGGATTTCAAGAGGAAATCAAAAAGCGGAACCAGGAAGTGTGTTTACCTTTTGTCCAGTCTCAATCATAATCATCAGCGGCTTTCCACATTGCGTGTGGTCTTTACAAAAGGAGAAAAAAAAATTCGCACAGAAAAGCCCGGCAACCGTAACGGCAGTGTTTTCTTGGAACACCTTCGATTTCAAGTGAGTAAATTGTTTTTTTTCCAATATTTGTCCATAAAGAAATAAAAAATAATTATTTTCATACAGCCTTAATTCCTTAATCCTTCCGCGTATCTACCTTAATCTAGCCCTTTACCAAATGACGGAAAGGCTGCGCAGAAAACACTTTTTTTAGACAGTTTTCAACAATAAAAAAAATGAAATTGATACTAAACTATCGGGCCAAAAGTTTCTTCCAAAAACTCCCCCATTTTTTCAAAAAATCATTTAATTCCAATTTTTTTCTTCAAGAAACGCTTTTCTCTCCTTTCTCACCCAAATGAATGGATAACAAATGAAACTGGCATAATGAGAAATTCAACACTGATTACAGGTAAAAGCTAATGGAATTATAAAAAAGGAAAAACAGAGAAAGAGAAATACTTTTCCCCACACAAACAAACGTGAGGTTAGAGAGGTCAAAAGCATGTAATTATCCTGCCACACTAATTCCCTTCCAATGCCCATCATTACTTTATTTTGTGTGTCAAATGAGAGTTTTTTTCTCTCTTGTTGTGACCGACAACTCCAAATATTTGACAATCTCTTCTTTTTTTTTCTCTCTCAAATGCACCAACCCACATTTTTATCTCATCCACGCACAGGACTTCACTTTTGATTATTTACAAGCTTTCATTTCCTACAATGTGCACCCTTCTTTGACAATAATAAATATGTATCCACACGTATATGATGGCCCCCTTGTCCACACTCCACTAATAAGTAAAGTGCATGACTAATCATTCACAGGGATTATCCGAGTCGAGTATGCATATAGTATATGGTAAATTAACTCGTAATAAGTAATCCTTTTGGGAGAAGATGATGATGGAGGCGTCAAAGGAAGACAGATGTATGTGATGGCTTGTTATTATTTTAATTTCAATCAATTACCCCTTTATGGGTGAGTACATACTCAAATCAACTTATTGAGGTACACACTGAATGTGAAAGCACATGTCAATATCATTTATCTCGTCACCATCTTCCCCATCAATCCGACTCGAAGAGGTCCCATTCCACGTCCATTCACTCATTATTTGTTGCATTACTAATAGAAATGTAATTATTATTAATTTTGCGCTACATTTCTTGCAAGAGCTACATACTTCCTATTAAATTACACGCTCATTTCGATACTGCATGAGCGCATTGGCTGTAAAAGGATATGTGTCTGAATTACAAATTAATATTGTTTTTCAATCTATAAGTGCGTTCAAGTCGGACGGAGGAAATAATAGGAGAGCATTATGTTATTATAATAAAATAGAAAATTTATTTTCTAATTAAAACGCGTGGATGTGACAAGGAAATTAATTACTTGGGACTGTTATGAAGGTCCTCCACTTTCATTTTGTCCCGGGGGAATGTCATTTAACAGAATTGATATAGGATGTGTTTTTAACCGTCTTCGGGTCTCCATTTTAATTAGGAATCAACACGAATGCCTAACATCTCTTTTTTCCTCTTTTCTCTCCTTTTTATTTCTTTTGTTCCTTTCTCTCCTTTTTATTTCTTTTGCTCTTTTCACTACTTTTTATTTCTTTTGCTCCTTTCTCTCCTTTTATTTCTGTTGCTCTTTTCTCTCCTTTTTATATCTTTTGCATCTTCTTCTCTTTCTTCTCAATAGTCTGCTTATTTATTTTCGTATAGTCTGTTTATTTGTCATTGTGTTTCTGTGCCTTCTTATTGAAATTCCGCCGCAGAAAAATCTGTAACTCCTTTGGCATCTTGCTCTCCTCAATTCCAACCGCGGCCGAATTCATTCCATACACTCATTTTTTTTTTTCAAATAAAAATTCTCCAAATTACTCTGACATTCTTCATTCTAGTCCTAGCCTCATATGTTCCCCTGCGCTTTTACTCCCCAAAAAAACGGGGACATTCAAAATATTCTTGATTTATTACTCAACTTCAGTTCGCCAAAGGAAGGGAAGAAGTATGAAATGTAAAGTGAACCAATACACATAGCCAGAGGTCGTAATAACGAAGGATTTTTTTTCTTTGATTTTTTTCTCTCCTTCCCATTCAAATGCATGAGGAATAAGGCATTGTCATACATTTTTTATTCTGTATACAAGATCGCAACTTGCGTGGCCTGACCACTCTGATTTACCACCCGTGCAAACATTTTTTTTTTGCTTGGTATAGCTACGAGAGTTACGCATCTGCACTCATATTTTTTTTTATTATGACGGAGAGGAGGAGGATGGGATAAAAAAAATATTGATACGGGATTTTATACGCAATGCGTGCACGCACTCAAAAAGCACCGGCAATGATTTGTGGATATGGAAGGATCGTAAAGAATGGTAAATGCATGGTTCAAACAAATAAATAAAAAATGTGACAGTCAAACCTTTAGCCATTGCCGTCTTATGCTTATTTAATGGAAGACGGTTAAAAGACAAAAAAAATGTTGAATGAGGGAATTTAAAAGCATTCCTCTGTATTAGCTAAAATAAAGAGGAAAAAATCATGAAAAATTCTGTGTATTCAGATTTGCTTAATTAGATGAGGATGAATGAAAACAAACAAACAAAACGAGATGAGAATGTCTTTCAAATTATGAAAACCCAGCAAAAATTATTAAATGTTGTACAAGAAAATGCTTTTGGACCCGTCATATTATTGGCCAAAAAGTCCTGATAAAAACGCTTTCGTTTTTAATGCGTAGCTATAATAAACAGAGATTTCATTCCATTCTTTTGCGCTAGTTCGTTGAAAAGGTCATTATTGCCGACAAAAAAAGTGAGGAAAAAAATGAAAGATCTGGAAATCTGGATGATCTGGAATAATAATTACTTCAGCTCCAGACAAGACACAAGGCAGACAATTTTCCCTGGAGAAGCTGAAAGACTGATAATTTTGTGGACTTGTCCAAATTGTGCTTAGTAATCTGTGTTCACATTCACAGCTCACTTCACACGCACAAGTATTTTGCCCGGACGATTAAATACATTACATTTCCCCTAAATATTTGTCGACTTTCTTCCAACTCGTAAAAAATAATCACGTCCCCGTACGCACAACGGACATTAATCATACGCAATTATTCCTCCACATTGAAAGGAGTGGAAGGCGTGTTATTAAATGTGAAACATCTGCGTTGCCTTTCCGTCCTATAGAGAAGGTCCACCCAGAACATTCTCCTCTGCCTCCTCACCATTTAATTCCCTTTTTATTACGGTGCTACGTCCTACAGGAATTTGTTTCTCTCCCACCAATACTTGAAAAAAAAAACTCTTTTCTAAAAAAGTGTTTGGTGTGTATCCATTTCATTATTCACATGATTACATACATAAGGATGTGCGTAATTTTTTTTATAATCGTCGTTGTAATGATTTCAGGTTGATTATTCAAAAATTAATGGATATCTGTTGCCAGGAGCCAGGCTTTCCCTACGGAAGCGATGGCTGCACTTGTTGTTCTGGTTGTACATGTTCTTGCTCCTTTGGATTCTCCTACAACTCCTTGTACCGACCAAAACAGGAGAAATGTCGGGACCGCAAGCTACTGCACAAACAGAGCATCTTCCCCGTCCCAAGACGCGAGGACAATGATTGTGAGCCAAGATGAAAGCCTCACTATGTAAGTTGCCATTTTTGAATAACAGATAATATGTAAACATTTATTCGCAGATCATCTTATTCAGCATATTAGCATTCATATCGTACTTTTGCAAGTACGTTCAACTTTTGAAAAATATGGACAAGATTGCAATAGGCCAGAAGATGGAATGTCTTGGTCTTTCACAAGCATTTACAAAATTCTTTGAGGAAAAAATCAAAATCAGGCGTAAAAGATCTACCTTTCATATACAGATGGATCAGTCTGAACTGAAGATAAAAGTGGTAATAGAGAAAAACAGAGAGAGAAAGAGCTAGATAAATAAGCAGAAAGGCCGAGATAAAAAAGGAAAAAGAGGGAGGTAAAAAATAAGGAAGAGATGTTAAGGCAGAAAGATGGATAAAAAACCAGAGAGAGAATGAACAAAAACACAAAAATGAAGGAAGAGAGAGAGAGACAAGAATGAGAAAGACGGTGAAAGAGGAGAAAGACACGAGAATGAGTGAGAGGGAGAGAGAGAAAGACAAGAATGGCACAGAGAGAAAAAAGAGAAGGACAACAATGAAAGAGAGAAGAAAAAATAAGAGAAAGTCAAGAATGAGAGAGAGAAGAACAAAAAAGAAGAGAAAGACAAAAATAAAAGAGAGAAGAAAAAGTAAGAGAAAGACAACAATGAAAAAGCGAAGAAAAATACGAGAAAGTCAAGAATGAGAGAGAAGAACAAAAAAGAAAACAAAGACAAAAATAAGCCAGAGAGAAGAAATAAAGAAGAGGATGACAGAGAGAGAGAAAGAAGAGAAAGAGGAGAAAAAAGAGAAAGACAGAAATGAGAGAGAGAAAGAAATTCAGGAAACGGCCAATGCCAGCATAAAAATTCTCCAGGCGAAAAATAGAAGCACGGAAAAAAACAGGAAAAGAAGAAAATCGAGACAAAAGGAGAAAAAAGAGAAATTTCATGTCTCCTCCCAATAAATAAAACAGAAAAAAACCATTTCCCCCTCTGCGACTTGTAATTCTCTCCCATTAATGACAATAATAACAATCCTTTACCTTTCCACAGCCCATTATTATATTTTGCATCTCTCTCTCCTTTTCCCAGCCCCTAAAGGCTACTAGTTAAATAGGACCGGCGAAATAATTATTATCTCTCCCCACATTGTTGCCCACTACCACAAAAGTCCACGGGGGAAGAATTCTTATTGCTCTCCACTCAAACGAAAAGTTATAAGGGAAATGTATCAGGAAGTGGAATACAAAGGATAGCAAGTTAAAGTTCCCTCTTTCAAGAAAATTTAGAGTGGGAGCACAAATCCAAAGATTTTCCTCAATTGTCCTCCTGTTTCATCCCTCCTCGTGTACATTTCCTCTTGTCACTAAATATTATTTATTACGCACGTCTTGAGGGTGAAACTCTTGAACGTGGCACCTTTTTTTTGCCAGGAGAGGAGATCATTACACGTTTTATGATTATTGTTCATACGTAAGCCTTTTCTCCCTTATGCCACATTCTGCGTGAGATAATCCCCCACTCCTCTTTTTATAGTCTTCCTCCTTCTCGTCATAACAACACATTTCTCATCTTTTTCGTCTTCACCTTTCCCCTGTTTTTTTTTAAATGAAGAAAAACAGCAATCTGTGTGAGTAACCTCTCCACGGGTTATTTTACATAATATTTATGATGAGCAGAGGATGGTGATGATACCTTAATAATATTCTAATTAGTATTTCTCTCCCCACACATCTGTATTTCATTCCACGTGCACACCTATTCCCAAACACACTCAACACTTTTTGCATAGTCCAAGTTTTTTAAAAGTGCAAAAAATACATGGGCCATAGAAAAAGGAACTTTTTCTTACGATATTGCTTGCTATTACCACAGTTATTTTAGTGCTATTTTCATGTTTTTTTTACATTCTCTCACACCGAGTGTAATAGTATGTGCTTAATTTTTACACGCTCACATCTCCTGGTCTTGCTCAATATGTAAGTTATTAGCACCACTTTGTGCCTTAATAAATATTCTGTCGGCAATGGCTCTTTTAACTGACAGTGAGGCGGAGAGACAGAGAGAGAGTGAGGACAGTGTGAATAAGAGGAGTAGAGAAAGGAAAATTATTTAAGGGATGTAAAAGAGCGAGACATTAAAGAGGAGAAAGAAATCAGTGGTGTGAGAAAGAGAGAGAATGAGTGAGAGAGAAAAAGAGAGAGAGAATGAGTGAGAGAGAAATAGAGAGAGAATGAGTGACAGAGAAAGATAGAGAGAGGGAGAAAGAGGGAGATGGAAGAGACTAAAGAAAATAGCGAGATTTTGACGCGAATATTATCTTTGTGGTATCCAGAGAAAAATTGCGAGACAATAATAAGACGAAACAGACAAGGAAGAGAAGGCCGAAAGATGAGATGAAGAGCATCTGACAGCAAAATCATTTGAAGAGAAAAGGTTTTGACATCCGCACATTCATGTCTCTCAAAGCTCATTCAAAAACCTCATGAATAAATACTTGCATCAGACGATGCCTTTCAAAATAATTAAATAAGATTTTTTTTACTGTACAGATAGATACGATAATACAAAAACCTCCTGCGTACAAGGAAATTCACACAAAAATGTTACACCAAGTCTTTACTTAATACAAATGCACTCTTGTCTTGTCTGTATTTCGTCTGATTAGTTGCTTAGTCGGAGAGACGAGAGATGCTTGACAGAAAATGCGTCGAATAAACATTCACTGGTTGTGAAGGCACTTTTTCGGTATTAACAAGTTCATGAAATCCGAACTTTCTCATATTAATTACTAACTATAACTATTAAGTATGTAGGTGCTGAAGCTGATTTAGTTAGTTTTTTAAAATGTTAACTGAAAAAAATCCAAGCACTATTTTGGTGATGTGATGGTATGACCTTCACAATTCCACAACAATTCGTCCACGAAGCCACCGAGCACGTGTGTTTCGACGCCAGTGAAAATATGTATTACTCGATCAAAACAGTTAACTGTCTGCATTTAGATTGTATGTTGTACATTTAGATTGTAGCTTTGTTAGCCACGAAAAAGTTTTGATGTACCTGCATCAACTGCTATTTACGAAAAAAATTCAAGCACTGTTCCTAGGACATGAGCTGGCATTTTTACCCATTGATTACATTACATCACATCACTTTTTTTTCGTAATGAAAATTCCTAAGCAATAAAATCTCAATAACGTCCACAGAATATCATTTTTTTGGGGTCGAGATGAGTCTTTCACTCACTCTTGGGGACTTTCCATTCAAAAACAATCACGATCCTCCACGTTACTCTTCAAAAATATTTCCCTCTTATTTACTCTGTTTTTTCATATATATCTGTGTAAATATAGGTATATATAATATATATAAGGTACGCCCATTTTAGCAAATATTTTTGTAGCAAATATTTTTAAATTGAAAAATTCTTCGACTAAGGGCAAACGTATGGCAAATAAATGCTAAATAGGATTATCAAAAAAAAAAAAAAAACGTGGCTGCTCTTCACTATGGATAGCGAAAGGGCTTAAGCGACTAACGCAATTCCCTCGGACATTCATTCATAAATATCTGATATAAATCTCAAAGGCAAATATTAACAGAAGAAACATTGGAAATTCAATTGACCAACACCAACATTTTTTTGTGGAAGAATATCCAAAAAAAAACATCCAAAATTATTGCATGTATAAATTATTAATGCGATAAAAAAACATTATGTAGTAAAGACATATCGAGGACGAAAATTGTGTTACACGCTTGTTTCACTGTGAGAGAAAGTATTAAAAAATATGCTTTGTGATTTCTGACAAAATTCTATACATTACACATGGTAAACCTTGGGATTTGTGAGAAAGGCATATTATATGATTTTTGAGCAAACAAATCACGCCTGCATCTTGTTTCTATGCATTATTTATTACTTCAAAAGATGTTTTTTTTTCCTCGTGATTTTTCTACTCAAAAGAGAACGTTTGAAGGGGCGGAGAATCACATTTTATATCTGATCATGTCCCCAAAATATTAATTGAAAATAGCCGATCATAAAATAAAATAAATAGCCACATCCTTTTGTCTTCCGGCGAAGCAATACCAAAGAATTTATTTATTTATGGCATTTTTTCTCCAAAAAACCTAACTAAATCATTATTATTAAATGGTAAACATATTGGCGACAGCCGGCTTTCGTCTACCCGAATTTCCCTTTAATTTAGACAGAAGAGCGTCAAGAGAAAATTATGCGGGAAATGTAAGTTGTTTCTTAAATATAAATGCCGGTTATTTTTTAAAAGAAATGTTTACCTTTCGCAAGTCCCCAGTTGAAGTCTGTAAAGCTTTCAGTATCCTCTGCGATGTCACTTTGTCAGGAAATCTGTAGATAAACACAAGGATAATCTTCAGTAAATCACATTCAGCACAAATTCATGTAATAATTCAGTCCATTTTTTCTCTCTAAATCCTCCACCCACGCTACTGCTCAAGCCCCGTGAATTACTGCCTTCCTTTTTTCTATCTTTTTTTATATTTCTATTTTCTATGGATCTTCCTGTCATAAAAATAATCATGTCACAACAAAAGACGTCCTCTTCCAAACTTTTTCGTCTTTATGTCTGAAAGAGGAGCATAACAAAGATCCAAAAAAGGGATCACTTGACTCACTGCAGTAGTCGTAATTCCTCGTTGAGTGAATCACCCCCGGAGGGTTATTATGTCATTTGGGAGGATGATAACAATACAAATTTTCAAGTTCAAAGTTAAAGCTCCTGCATGTAGCCGGAATTTCTGGGAAATAATGACGCCTCCGAGCTTCACTGCACACGCAACAAACACAAAAGGGACATGATACATTTTTTTAAAAAAACGATTTAATATCCACAAATCCATAAAGTGTTACAATTCCACCCACGCCATGGGATGACACATGCAATTTATAATTGCCAAAAAAAATGTGGTGCAATGCTCAAAACGCATTGTGTTCTTTTCCTTCAGCTGTTTTTTAATAGGAGCTCGTCATGGAATTGTAAAATAAACGCTTAACTTTCTGTCCTTATGCAATTTGTTCGTCGTCCCAATGAATGTTGGAAATACTATGTTGGTAGGACACTTTTATGAGGCGATTAGTTATCCAATCTCCAAATATTTTGTGCATGATAAACAGGAAAAATTGCACATGACATTTTTAAATCTTAAATAGTAACAAAACAGTTGGTTCGGAGGGATTTGTTTAAATACCACAGTGTAGGCAAATATCCCATATATTACATGGGATATTGTTAAGGGAAAAAGTCATTTGTGCCATGAACCGCTCAATTTGTCATGTCATAAAGCCTTTTTTAATCTTCTGTGCTTAATCCCCATCATTATTACCATACAAGAAGCCACAAAAATAGACAAAATTAGTACATTTTTCTCTCTTGTTGTTGCACGTTAAGTGTTCTTACCAACCAATGCAGTTATGCGCATGGGGCCAAAAAAATGGTATGTTGCACCTCTAACATGGAGGAGGGATTTAGGACCACAAACAAATTATAGTTTTATATTTTTAAAGGGAAAGAAACGCACCCACACAAACATTTCATCACCACAGTTAAGTGTAAATATCATTTTTGCTTTTCTGTGTAAAGAGGCATGTAATAGACGTAGTGGTCCATTACTCTTTACCACCAAATGGCGGCAGTTATATCATTTATTTTACGCAAAGAGACCTGTGTCAGACATGAATGGGGATGAGGCTCCGTAAAAAAGAGAGAAAGCGGCTTACGAAAGAGATAAAGAGAGAAAACGAGAGAGGAGGCACAGAAAAGTATAAAGAGGGAGGAATGATACGAAAACATGAGAAAGACCAGGAAAGAAACGCGAAATGGGCAAAAGTTACGAGAGAGCGGAGAGACTGGCGAGAGATAATGGAAAGAAAATCAAGAGTATCATATAGAGATAGCGAGAAAATAGAGAGAACGCATAACAGAGAGAAAATAAAGAGAAAGAATAACCGAGAGAAAAGAGAGAAAGAATAACAGAGAGAAAAGAGAGAAAGAATAACAGAGAGAAAATACAGAGAAATAACAGAGGGAAAAAATAAAGAAATCATAACAGAGAGGAAATACGGAGAAATAACAGAGGGAGAAAATAGAGAGAAAGAATAGAGAGAGAATAACAGAGATGAAATACAGAGATACAATAGAGAGAGAATAACAGAGAAAATAGAGAGAAAGAATAACAGAGAGAAAATAGAGAGAAATAATAACAGAGGAGAAAATAGCGAAAGAATAGAGAGAGAATAACAGAGAGAGAAAATAAAGAGAATAACAGAAAGAGAAAATAATGAGAAAATGTAGAGAGAATAACAGAAAGAGAAAATAGAGAGAAAGATGTATAGTCAAAACAGAGAGATGCGGGAAAAACAAAAGGAGAAAATATAGAAATAAGAAAGCAGATAAATAGCCGAGGTAAAAATTAGTTAATGCAATAGAAAAAGAGAAGAAAAAAGGGAAGAGAGATTCAACAGGGAAATTGGGTAGTCTCCCCCGCAATACATATAATTATAAGTAACTTGGAAAAGTCTACATTCCCTTTTAAAACTATGTGGATTGGAATACGGCCATATAAAAATACATAAACCATTCACACACACGCATTTTCATTCATAGAATGGACGCCCTCCTAGTATTTCCAACTCCTCCAAAGTCTCGCATGACGCGCCACACAAATCTTTGCATTTATTATTATGCAGACATTCCATATCCATTGCAAAATCTTGACCCAACTCATTACTCATTAGCCAAACATCTTGTGCTTAACCTCCCCCTTCCAAATGCGTAAGTTCCAACTTGAAATAGTTTATTATGACCGTTATTATGAGTCACAACAAACTCCGCCCTAAAAACGAGAACGTTTGTCAATTTATTCGGCAGCATGCAGTGTACAAAAGCCCAAACTTTTAGCGAACGAATTATGATTCCGAAAATTAAGAGGGTTAATTCCCCCTCACGAAATTGACCCTTCGGAGGTTCTTCAAAGCTCTTGAGCCCCTAAAAGAGAAGCGAATATTTTAACTTTTAATTGAGTTCTAAATTTAATTTTTATAGAAAGACCCAACCATAAAAAAGTGAATGTTTTATCTACTATCTGCAGACTTTCTCATGCTTTAGAATAGGACCTATCACTATCACTTCTTACAAGAGCAACAAAAGTTCCCCATTTTTTCTCCTTTCATCCTGTAATTAGCGGACTGGACCTTGAATCAGGGAGACTGCTATAAAAATACGGTCATAATTAGTATTATTCACAAATTTCCTTTGTCGAGGAGGAAGACGTTAATTGCACACTTGTGCTCCGTCCCTTTCCACAGGCCGGCACAGGCGGTTTTAATGCAATTGAAAACAATGTCAACCTTTCATTATATTACGTACAGAAATTGCCTTTTTTACTGGAAATTGTTTTAAAAAAGTTTCTTTCTATAAAAAAAATTAGTGACCTTAAATTATAAAAACTCTATTAAAGTGTAAGACATTCACTTAATTCCCTTTAGACTTGAAAAGCTACACATGTTGCTCACGGTATTTGAAGCACGGTAATTAGTAATTGCCTTTTATTGATATACGCCAATTTTTGCTGGTAAATTGTTTACGCAATCGTTATCTATTCTATTAGTTTCTCCACTCAATTGCTCCCTATATCTGTCTACAAACATGCATAATACATGTGTATGTGCATGTGTACATCAATATGTACTAAGCTTGTAAGCACGTGCTCGAGCTAGATATAAGATGTAATCCCACTTCCGAAGATGTACATTTCAATGTAATGCGAATATTTCCTCCCAATCTTTAGCAACATCTATTTCCATTCTAACTGCAATCAATTCATTGCCTGATTTTTTTGTGAAAATCCAAAAATTCTACTGTTAATTTGCGTTAAAAACAATTTTTTTCGCCAGAGCAGCTCCCATTCTTCTTCATTATACTATATACAAAGACTCGACCTTGCTCTGATGAATAAATTATTTTTTTGTATTGGCATTGAGTCCTTTTTTCATTCCTCTGCCTTTCTCCCTTCTTCCTGATTTCTCTCTCTGTCCCTTCATGTTGTCTCTTTCTCTAAAAAAATTATTGAAAAATAAGTATTTGAATAAGAAAAATACTCATTGAAAATTTACAAATGAGAAATACTAATTTGCCTCAATATTTATTTTTGTTAACCCAGATTATGGATGCCGGAATCCCGGAGCCACGACCGGAATCGCGGTCCGATTCTCCGAATCCAAGGTCTGAGCACCGCGGTCCGGTTCACAGTCTGGACAGTTACTTCGTTGCTTCGAATACGAAGCCTTTAGAAGATTACTCGGTCTGTTACTCCATTGCAGAAGAACTATTCGTGAGCGAAGAATAGCCAACATTCTCCACATCAAAAGTACGCACACGAAAAATTCTTCACAACAACACAAAGAAAGGGAAGAAACACGTAATTTCCGGCCTTTTAGTGTTATGAGATGACAAAAAAAACGCGTATACTTGAGAACTCATTAACAACTAATGAACGTCAATAGAATTGGCACTAAAAAAACGGATGGAAAGAGGGCAAGCACTCCACTTCCTTCTCTTGAGCCATTAATGTATATTATTGGGGGAAGGAAAATGACCTTGATTTCATAATGGAACCAAGTTCATCCCTATTTATTGTATTTGCCCCTGTTATTAGTTGGGATATTTTATTAATATAAAAGGAGAGCTCCTACAAAAATTCATGAGCTGGAATTTATTACTGTAGGGGGACTCTCTTTATGCATAATAATACCTCTCCTCCCTTTTCATTTTCAACGCAAACACCAATTACTTTTTGCGATAATTAAGTACACAAACTTGTGCTTCCAAGAAGAGAAGGAATGAAATGTCATTAAATTGTTTCTAAATGATACTACAGTGTGCAAGCAAGTCCATTGTATTAAAATGAAGAGCGAGGGCACCACTGCAGTCCTGAACAACAAAAAATTGGCTGTGCCTCAAAATGAACCCTTCGTTTGGAAGGAAGACTCTGTTGAATTCCACTTCCGACAACTCCTCGGGGTGACTTTGCCCGGTCAAAAAATGAAGGCAGGCGAAGGACAGGATTTTTTTAAAAAAACACCTCCCATCACTCCCTTTATTTTTATGCATGCGCGTGACATTTTTTCTTTTATTCATTTAATTTCTCGTCATCTTCCTGCCTCGGATGAAGGGATATTTTAAGGAGAATTTCTACCTCCTCACCCTTCCCAGACTCACAGATGAGAATGATTATTGCTTATTGCTGTGAGCTTACAGTCAGCGGCATTTTTATGGATAGCGACTGTCCTCTGCCTCATTTCAAGGGAGCCCAGGTTTTTGATAAACAATTATTTCTTGCATTTGAGCGTAAGGAAATGGTTTTTCAGTTACTTTTTGCATTTCCATCTTTTGTCAAATTAGTTTGGATCAAATGGACCTTTCATCACCTTCACTTATCATTGGCACGTGTATTACGTTTTTTTTGTAAAAATCCTCTGTGCATATCATAATCTAAGTCATACAATGTTCGTCATTTAATATTTCCCCTGCCCAAGTTCTGCGGCGCCGTGAATAAAAGCATGGTTTAATACAAAAATTCAATGCAGCAAATCAGTTGCATTAACTGTGACTTTTCGTGTTGAAGCGAAAGGATATTCTTGTGGAATAATTTTGAATTGCTCACAATTTGTGCAACTTGCATTTTATGTGAGAAAACATGCAAGCTCAGTCTCTCTCTCTTTCTCTCTCTCTCTTATATTTTCCTCTTACTTTCTCTTCCCGCGCTATTCTCTCTTTGCTGGCTCTTTCTCCTCTTTTGTCTGCCTCTTTCTCTCTTTGTGTCTCTTTCTCTCTCTTTTCTGCCTCTTTCTCTCCTTTTTCTGCCTATTTCTCTCCTTTTTGTGTCTCTTTCTCTCCTTTGCCTCTTTCTCTCCTTTTTCTGCCTCTTTCTCTCTCGTTTCTGCCTCTTTCTCTCGGTTCTGTCTGTTCCTCTCGCTTCTGTCCCTTTCTCGCTCTATGTCTTGCTCTCTTGTTCTGACTCTCCCCCTCTCTGAATCTGCATCTTCATCCCTGACTTTTTCTCTCTTTGCTTTCTCTCGTTTCTCCCTTTCCCTGCTATCTATTTCTGGACACCATCTCTCTCTTGCTCCCCATTGTATGTCTTGTTACTATTACGCTTAATTTCTGTTTCTTTTCTGATTCCATCCCAGCCTTGTAAGAGTGTCTCGCTCTCCCTTTCACTCTCATGTGTATATACAATCTCCCCACATCACACAAGCTCCACGCCCGACTTAAGGTCCTCCACATTCCTTTACACAACAAGAAACACGGACACCTCTTACGATTAGGTCTCACATGATTACCTCCGAGAAAAGGTATAATCGATAGTGTCCTCGGAAATTGCGAAAGCTTCATGCAAAAAAAAATACCATAATGTCTTTTAATATATTTTCCCCTCTTTCATTTTCGTACTTTTTTACTCCCAACTGTCTCTCCCAATTTTATTTCATGGTTAATGCTTCCTCACTTCATTTATTATTGACTTCTGCTTCCCCTCAAATTGCATGCGTGTAGGAATCTGTCAATTGTTAGAAATACTTAGAGGTAGATATACATGAGTAATTCTAACATGTCTAAAAGGGGGTATACCAAAATATTTGCATAAACTGAATGATGTACATATCTGTAAAGGAATATTTCGAGGATACAAAAATGTATTGGCTAAGCTACTTCTCTTGTATGTTAGACATAGACAAATTCTCCAGAGGTCTGTCTACAGGTGGACAGGGACAAAATGCACCATCAGCGTATGTATATACAAGCCTATAAAAAATCCCTTTGCATGTCAAGAGGAGGGGAAATATCCGACAATGTTTCGTGCCGAACAAATTTTTTATGTAGTGCTGGCCATGTATTGAGTGCAGTCTCGTCGGAATTCTGGTATACAAACGATGGTCATTTGTATTTTGCAATAATATCTAGCTAAATAAATAGGGAATTCTCCCCTTAAAATTGACTACAAGAGAAGGAAGAGGCATTATTTAAAACACGCCATGTTCAAAGGACAAATGAACGTGTGGGTATAACAGGAAAGCAAATGTTACGAGCGTCTCATCAGAATATTTTGTTTCGGGAAAGGAAATGAAAGTAAATAAAATATCTTGAAAATCCTTTGTCACGAACCTTTTTTTACCAAAGGAAAGAGACAGGTTGAAAAAAAACGTACTTTCTCCGTACTTTCTCCAGTCTTACATGAAATTGTAAATAATCCTACATTTCTACTTATTTTTATTTTCATGCCAGCGGAATTTCATAATGTTTTCCTCTGTTTTTTACGACACTATTTTATCTGAAACATGCTGCAAGTTTCATTGTGTCGTTTTTTGTATTTTATTTTCTACCGACACCTGTCACTTGAATTTTGTCTCCAGGATCTCCCAGTTTTTACTTGATTTTTGCCCCAAACTCGCTCTGACCGGACATTGCACAAGGCACGGTGTCCTGGCGAATTTAATTCCGAATTCATTTCTTCCTTGTCCCACTGACTCCCGCTTTCTCCTTTTATGTCCTCGACTGAAGAGGTTATTATTCAAGGCCGTTTTGAAGCACACACGATTGCATTAATTTTGAGCTACACAGCCGTTTTTATTATTTGCGCTTTCCTCCATTTCCTGTGACAATGCCAAGGTCCGAAAATAGCCATCATTGTCACCGCCTTTCCGCCTGCCTTTCAACAACAGCAAGGCCTTGGCATTAACGTCCACTACTGTATTGCTCCAATCATTATTTACCCAGCTTTTCAATGTCTCCTCTTGTTACGGGCACATCATCATCATCATCAATAATGATGTTCCCTTCCATTTGTCATTTCGTCCCGCTCTCCTTTTCAATGGCAAAACAAGTCCACCAGGAGCATTACTTTTTTATCCGAAACTATTAGTACTACCGTGCTTCCAAAATTCATTTTACTACAGCTTCAGCTTACGAAAGGACTAATTTTCCCCTGATGATAAAGAGCATTACGGTATCTCCAATTTATCCAACAAAATTCCATGGCTTCCTAGTATACGCGATATTAGCCATTGACACAATGCATAATGTCCTTTAAGAAGAGAACTCGTGTAACGCACTTAAAGAATAAAGAATCAAATGGACAAAGCGAGGAGAAAGAAGCATGTCCACGTATTGACAGGCCCAGGACAAAGTAATATCGGGGCAACTTGTCTCTTTTAAGCAATTTGTGTCCATTTTATCCGTCAATCTGCCTCTCTCTCTCTCTCTCTCGGTCTCTCCATTCTGTCTAGGACAAGGTCAAAAGCAAGGCAGACAATAAAATGTATCATCTAATTTCCTTTTGCCGGCTCTCACGAAGGCGGGACATGCACAAGATGTTCCATGACTTATCATCTATGGCGCTTTTTGGCATGGACGCCGTCCAATTTGCCTCAATTCGCTGCTTAAATTCGTCTGCTGGAGAGAAGTTGAATGACAATGTAGTTGAAATACAATGTACGAAGGCAGGGGCATTGGAAAGAGCATTATTAAAGTGGATCAAAAATAATAATTAAGTGGTCACTAAACTCCTCTTCATTGGCGGTTTAATTTTAAAAAGCGATAAAGGTCTCCAGGCCTCAGAATGATTTTTAAAGTATAATTAAATGACCTATTATGCGTGTAACATCTGAAAAAAATATTTTGTAATTAAAGCATGTACCTACGCATGCGCAAAAAATGTACGTTAATAGATTGTCCAATACAAGCGTCAAAAATACATTGGTACATGCGTAATTAGAGTAATTACTTAATTAGCACTTCTGCTCTTCCTTCTATTATTTCTTAGAAAACGTCCGACGCCGAAAAAAATGCCGCCTGACAATGAAAAATGTTCCAATGACAATTAAAAATGCTCCACATTTTCACACCGTAAATGGCCCTCCCCCGAAAATAGTGTTAATCTGGACATTATAAGTATCTCATTTCCAAATTAGCATAACACCCAATGATTTATGACGATGAGAAAATCATAACATCTCTTAAATGCCATTAACCATTGACCTTCACTCCATTTCCTTATTACTTCCAACATGGAAGCCTCGCTTCATGCTGACAACAAAGTAACGTGTGTTATATTGAGATTGCGCTACATTCTTAAAAACAACAAGGGAAAAAAACAAAATGTAGAGCATATGTACTCCTCATTCGTTATTGTTCTTCCTCCCTCGAATAACAATCCCATTGATTGGCTTCACAGTAGCCCTGACAGTTATATGACAGTACATGTGTAAATGCCAAGAGCATACCTAAAAAAAATTCAACAGACCCAGAAATTGCTGTGGAAGGAGAGAGACTTATTTTCGTTTAAATTTAACACCCTAACGAGTTTGCAATTTCTGCCGCCATCATTATAAGAGATACGGATCGGAGCACATGGTCAAACTGATCATTTTCTCATTTCAGCCTGTCCACAAGTTCTTCAAAAAAAATCGTGTCCAATATGTGATTTTTTTTAAATAAAAAAAAGATTTATGTACTACTGTGATACTCCTAATAGTAGCCCTTTAGGACCTTTGTCAAACAGTATAATCATTGTGGGGGAAAGCCCCTTTTGACCTTTCCCCCTTTGGACTGGAAGAGTTGAGAAGTGCCCCATGAAAGGAAGGCTGAAGGATTATTATTACTGTTATTACTCGCGATTGATCAATACCTTTTAGAAAAACAATTATTTATTACCATTTAAAAAAATAAATTAAAAGCTCAGGAGTATTTTTTTTCTGAAGTGATGGATGGCGATTACAAATGACTACATAAAAGCCGGTAGACAAAGCAAGGCTCATACTCATATTTATATTACCAAATTCCATTAGGAACAAGGGCGTGGGCTGTCACAAATCACTAAAATAATATGTACTTGTCTGCAAAAAAAATATCGACACCCTGTACCTACCGCAAGGAGGAACTATAGAGAAAAAACACAGGGGTTCTCCGGGAAATGTATTTTTTTATTACCATCTGGTTTTTTGCTCAGAAAATGCAAACACTGTGCAATTCTATTCTCACACGCCCACCCATTGGCGGGGAGATATTAAACAAAAAGTATCGTTGTCTCTTTCATTCCTACAAACTAAAGCGTGATTCTGTCAGACGTTTTAGTGGAGGTTAATTAGCACCACCAAATGAAAGTGCATGGAGATCCCACGGAGAGATTTTTTCATTAAGTGTACATATTAGTTAATAGTTACTGCTAACCATTTACTGCACCTCTAAATCTGTAAATGATGGACGAGGAAGAGGGAAAGTGGAGGGCATGACGTCCCTTGTGCTTATTTCCTAGTATTTGTCATGGAGTGAAACATTATTCCTGCTCCGGGATTATATGTATCTGTATAAACGTTTTTAGGACAAACCAAATATTATTGTGGGGAATGACATCAAATGCACCATTAATCCCATTCAAGCTGTTTTGACTCTTTAGTGGCTTATACAAACGATTAGTCAGCAGTTTTTGAGCTGGCGTAAGCGCTGTGGGTGGAATTTAGGCTTTGTTGTTGGGATTATTATTACTTTTTTAATCTTCACTCCAGATGACATGATACGTTTGTTTTGAGGAAAGATTTTCCATTTTTTCATGGCTCTTTATTTCAATTTCGGGGTTCTTCGTTTCTTGCGTCAGCTTTTAGCAAATATTTTCCTGTCTCCCTTCCTTTTCTCTCTCGCCTCCATTATATTTTGTTTCTCTTTCCTTTCTTTATTTTTAATTTCTCTCTTTTTCCTTTCTTTATTTCTATTTTCTCTTTTTTCCTTTCTTTATGTCTTTCTCTTTTTTTCCTTTCTTTATGTCTTTCTCTTTTTTTCCTTTCTTTCTCTCTTTTTCCTTTCTGTATTTCTAATTTCCTTCGTCGTCTCCAGTTTCTTCTTTTTTCTCTCTCTCTAAAATTGGATTCTCTACTTCTCATTGTTCAATTCCTCCGTACGTCACTCCCACTGACATCAGCAAACAAAAGTAGTTTACAATTTCAGCCTAAATGCTACAGTTACGTGGTCGAAAAAAGGAAAATCATTGTCAGTAATTAATAAGAACCTGAAAGTACGTCCCAAAAAAGTTCTGTATACTTGACTCCCCTTAAAGAGTCATGTTTTTTCTGTACTTGTGAGCAAAATGGTGGGTAAGGCAATCCCTGAAAGAGCAAGTACCTTTATATTGCTATTCTCCACTGTTGATCGACGCTGTTGGTAATAAAAGTATCATTCTGATTGCCTCTTTAACCAAGTCCTTTTTGCATGGGGTTAAGTACAGACTGTGTAAAGCACTTGATCGAATTCATACTCAATTGAATGCTCTACCAAGTACGTTTACATATACTTTTGTACAGGAACTTATTCAGCATATATATTTATATGCCATTTAAACTCCCTCATGTTATCGAAAGGGAAATAATAATAAGAGCATTTCAACAGCACCCTAACAAGTTTAAACCCAATATTGCTCTACTCATTCGCACAAGGGTATTAAATTCCAGTTGGGACGGTTGACCTCGAGAGGTCTTTTGAATTTAAATGTTTAGTTTACCATTGAATTTTGTACAACGAAGATATACATATAATTTATATATGTTGGTTTTACAATTTTTGAAAATGTTCCTGCTGATAAAATAAAGAACCACAACTAACGTCATAGTGGTGACTGGTGATAAAGCATTTGCTGGGTGGCGTTGAAATTTAAGTCATTTTTGGAAATATGAAACCCGCTTTTTGTAGGACATTAAACATAAGAAATTCGTTGTGGCTGACCCCAACAAGATCAAGATAACGTTCACATGCATTTTTGGATTGTTTTAATTTAATTTTTATTTGGATGAAAATAATTAAAGCTTCAAACAAATACGACGTACGACGATAATTTTTACTTTGATAAATTCACACATCCAAATATAGAAATGAAATGTTTTATGATAAAAAAAAACTGGAATTGCATCTCCCCACAATTTTTTTCGATATCCCACAAAACTTTCTTGGAGCATTTTTTATAACTGACACTAATGATTCATATGACACCAGGAGAAAGGTTTTTTTTTCTTCGTTTTTATTTTTATCCCATGACTCTGCAACACTTGCTTTGTGAGAGCAATTAACAGGACAATAATGTTAGTGTGACAACAACCACAATAACAACATTGTTCCTTGTTGTTTCTTCAAAAAAAAATACTTTCACAAAAACAAAAAAAAAGGACAAAGATTGTCTTCCGTACTGATTTCCCATTTGTTTCACTTTTCTCTTTTTGATCCAATTAATTGAAAGAAAAAGTTTGTTTCATACAAGTAAATCTCTACGTTCAGTTTAAAAACAATGGTTTCTCCAGTGAACAAAAATGCAATTTAATGGTTGTTTGACCAAATCATTTCATTGAATTTCTTCGTATGGACGAAGGCCACTGAGGCGTCAGCCCCAGACAGCTGATTAGTATTGCTAACGAGTCTTCTGACTTTCTCAGGATAAACTATGAAGGTTATTATTGTTCACAAGTCCACACAAATTTGTCTTAATCATTTTTATTTATCATATTTAATTTTTAAAAAGATACTCCAGGCTAACCTTTTCCAAACAACATTTTTTTAATTCCAGAAAATATGATTTCCCATGGAATTAATTAAGCTCGCGCAGCAGTATTTCGCCTCCTCTAAATGTTCTTTTTTGGGCTTATCACAATTTGTGTCCGTAGCCATGTAAATGTTATTTTCTCAATAGTAAAGCTAGAGAGCTGTATTATGTTATCTGGATGATCTTACTTCTAAGTACGATTCAATATGTCATGAGTGTATCTTCACTCTTCACCTTGACCCGTGGGAGTATGCTCAAAAAAATGATGATGTCGTCGATATCATTTTTGGTGCATTTAATAATACCTACGGTTTCTTGTAAAAATACGTTGCCCCTATTAAAATGCATGCACCACACGGATTGGGTGCATCCTATGTATTATAGGTCACGATTCATATGGGCTATGAACGACGCATTACCAGATTATCCTCCAGATATCCCGCCATACAAAAAAAAAACATACATCATCTTCCCATTTTTTTCTCTCCCACTTTTTCTTTTTCTTCTCTCGTCATGAGATTTCCCATGAAAAAGTGTCATGAAATGGAAGTTTTCTCCGCTTATCAACATCTCGCGTGCTTCATGGGAAGATTAATTAATCATTTCTGTAAAAACCTGCCTACAAAATTTGTATAGCTAATATTCTGATTCCTATAAAACAGACACATACATGTACATATAGGTATGTACATATGTATGTACAGATACATATGTGCACACTTTTGACAAATAAATCCTGGTATAGCAAGGGCTCAGCTCAGGATTTTAAAAAACTAAAATCCAGGCCAGCTTTCAAATATTTCCCACGATTTCTGGCTTTAATAAGTTCTGCAAATATTGAGGATTAGTGAGTCATCCAAATAATATGAATTAGCTAGATTAGCTACGTACTAGATCTATACAATCTAAGAATTTTACCAAGCAGTCAAACTACTTAATCACTTATTTTATCAATATAAATATTGACTATTTTACGTATTTCACATTGGACTTTTTCAGCTTTCAAGGGACACCGAATTTCTTCGAAACTTTTTCCATTGCAAGCAATGCTTCACTTTAAACAAAAATACGTTAACCAAAAGTTCTCCTATGTGAGAAAAAATGGTATACGCAAAGGCATTTGAAAGCATTTTCGTATTTCAAATGTAACATGGATTTCCTCGCATTTAAATTCATTATAAATAAGAGAAACACAAGTGGATGGGAAAGCACCCCAAAAAATAGGAAATAGACCAGAGCAACATGATACCTATGATTAAATGAATTAAATCCCCCAAGACCCCTTGAAATGTTTGTACATAAATCATCCCCTTTCACAATGTAGATCATATTCCCCCTCATGAGACGACATACATTTTTGCCCCTTCAAATTTTTCCCTCTAAATTTGGAAATGGAACCATGAGAAGGAAGAAATGAATAAGAAAGATTATTTCCGGGGAATGAATCACTTAGCTGGATTTTTAGGGGATATTATCTTGTCTCTTTATTCTTCTTACATACTAAATAAAAACATTATGATGCACAGAATTTAGGTATGCAAATTATTACAATTTTTCAAGAGGATCATCATGATTTCACGGGCAAAGCTTTCATACATACGAAAGCTCAAGTAGTCTACACTTTTTTTGTGTGTGTACACACAGAGTATGGAGATGCTGAGATGAAGAAAAAATGTAAATAACAACAATCTTGAATTTTTCAGAGCGTCATATTTTCCCATCCTTCCTACACAAATCTCTGGTGTTGACTTTAAATCTCATGCAAAGTAGAAAGGCTGGGATTCTCTCATTTCAATTCTTTCTCTAGTATTTCGTCTCTTTCTATCGATGCCAATCTCTCAATTTATTTTTCTTCATTTCGTGTCCGTCTTTCCCCTTAAAATGTTTCCCCTTAAAACGTCTCCCATTCAAATGTGTGCAGTTAATCAGGGAATCATAGAGGTATCGCACCCGAGAGCATGCACAGAGGTAAATACGCACTAATAAATATTAACAGAATGATAATCAAGACCGCATCAAAATTTTGGGTTAAAAAATCATGCAGAAGACCTATATTTTGAGGGGAGTCTCAAGCATTTGTACAAAAAAATTCTCCTAACGCGTTTGTGAAATTACAGAATTGGTATTTATTAAATTTTTGCTGCATAATTTTAAACGGGGAAAACTGTTAAACGACTTTATGCTTGCTCATTGCAATTGTTTTAATTTGTAAGGTGTTTCGCTTTCCTTTAAAAATTGGGGAATAAGTCAAGATATAATAAAGAAAATGAAAAAAGTCAAGATTTAGTCCGGAAATATAGGGTGAATTTTCCTATGTAACAATTACATTCTTAACAACTTGATTCCATGTTACGAAAGGTGATTATTACATGCTTCAGAGTACCGGAATAAAATGTTTGTTTTGACTGCGGTTTAGCTAATGATACACATAACATACATACGTCTGCCTACTCTTTCGCAAATGCATGGGAAAAGGCATTTTAGAAAACAAATTTTACTCTGTATAAATGTGCCTACAAAAAATTTGTTCTATTCATGCATAAAATATTCCTTCACATTTTTTTCACTATTAAAAAGATATTTCTTTCAAACAAAAAAGTAAATTTTTCAAACAAAAACGGAAATTTTTCAAACAAAAAAGGATTTTTTTCACTCATCGTTAGCATTGTTGTGCTATTGTGTGCTTGAAACCGATAGGAAGAGAATAGTCCAATTATTTATTTTTTTACAAATTTAATTAATTTTTTCCCCTGAGGTAAAGGACATTTTTCTGACAATTAATTAGGACCGCTTGGAAAAATGGATTTTTTAGTGGTACAAAAGAGCGAAAAATATCATTCTTGCAACAATAAATATGTACAAAGCACTCCATTTTAAAATTCCAAACCAATTGAAAACTTGTGGTCCTCAAAAAACAATGAAATTGGTAGACAATCATGCTTCCAAAACTGCATTTGACCGTACGGCTTCATTAAAGTCTCTCGCTTTGTTACCACCCACCTCTTTTGAGGGAACAGAGAGAAGCCCAAAACAATAAAAGAACTACCAAATTTCTTTCAATTTGGTTGTTTTTTCTTCAGATGTATAAAGGTACAAGAGTAGGAAAAAAATGTGTCAACGCACAAGGAAGCTTATTATTAGCATTACTAGCCACAAACACTTGGAGAGATTACACACATTGTTTGGGTGGTTGCGCTCCTTTGGCTATGGAGCCGTGTACACTATGGAATCGTGCATCTGTTAAAATTCAAGCAACAATAATAATGATGCCGACTGAGAGCGAGAGAGGCCAAATAAATAGATGTAGAAAAATGTGCTCAAAAAATGTGCACACATATACAGAGACGCTTTTTGCACTCTCTCATGGTCTCTGACTTTAGGCGAAGACAATGAATAAAGGAGCAATAACAGGAGAGACAGACATGTGTGAGAATGTTCACTCTCTGTCTCTGTCTCTTTCACTCCTCCAGTATCTCACTCTCTCTCTCCCTTTACCTCTTTATTACTCCTTTCTCAAAATTGCTCCTTCACTCTCTCCATAATTTCTTAATTTCTCTCTTTCTCTCTCTTTCTCTCCATAATTTCTTAATTTCGCTCTCTTTTCTTTGTTTCTTTCTTCCTGACGTTCTCTGTATATTACACTCTTTGTATCTCTTTCCAATGCTTTTCTCTATTTTTTCCTTACTTTCTCTTCCTCCGCCTTCGCTTTTTCTCTGCTCCTCCATTTCCTTCCATTTTTCCTCTTCCATATTTTTTGTCTCTCTCCTTTATTTACCATAATTGCTATTTCACCTGTCAGGAAACGTCTTTCTCTTTTTCCATTTCCAGGCTATTTGCTTCTTCTCTCATCCCGTATCTCTTTTTCTTTTTTCATTCTACGTCACTTTCCTCAGTTTCCCTTTTCTACGTCTCTCTGCCTTTTTCCTTTTACTCCTCTTCTCTATTCTATTTTATACCACCTTTCACCAATCCTTTTCTTCTCCTTTTTTTCTCTCCTCTTTCTCTACTTTTTTCTACGCTGCTCTTTCTCTACTTTTTTCTTCTCCTTCTTTGCTCCATATATCTCACTCTCCATCTTTACAAAGACTTTTACAAATTCCCTGTTCCCAAGTTTATTTTACATTATTGCGTATCATGGCAATAAACCCCTTTGAAATAATTCAGAACAAAAAATAATGGTCTACAGACGTTTTTCCTTGTACATATTCCCATTCATTTTCTTTTGAACAGGAGAGAAAAAAATCTAGTATGTACAAAAATTCTCGAATGATGCTACGCCCTACCTGATTTCCTACTTATAACACATTTTTTGGGGGTATTTTTCTGCCAGTGCGAAGAGAGAAAAAAAGAAACAAAAGAATTCTACCCTAATTTTTTTCACTAGGTAAAGGTAAAAGCATAGGAACTAATCTTATTTGTTATATAGAGAGTAAGAGTTGGTAGGAGGTAGGAGTATCAGTATACATATGTACCACCAAAAATAATCTCATTCGCACACACATATGACCTTGCATATTTTTTTACTTACTCTACATTTTATTATTTTTCTCAAAACCTTTAAATCCTTTGAATCCCTTATGCACGTGCGTGAGAAATTATTAAATTTCAAAGAGTTTCTCTTTTTTGTGGACATTTCTGTCTTTCTTTTTGTCTCGCTACTCGGCTTTTATTATATTAAAATCCTTATGACAAGGCACATGAGGACAAGAATATAAAATATTTTGAGATGAAGAAGAAAGTGAGGCGAAAATGATGTGGTCAGTAATGAGAACTTTTTGGTAAGATCGTCTTACAAATTTGGCAATTTCTCCGTGAGAAAGCTATAAACTGTGACGAAAAGAGAATTTAGAGGGGGATAGAGGGGATTCTGTTTCTCTTGTTCAAATAACCTCTGCAGATAAAGCAGCATTACAAATTACAGATACATATATATAATGTACATATGTATGTATATGTGCTACTCGCAAAGATATGTACAAACATGTGTATATATGTACATATGACTGCTAAATTATATTTAACATTTTCTCAAAAACTGCACATTAATGCACACAAGAGTATTATTTTCATTATCAATACCGCTCCAAAAATTCCCTGAAAAATCCTATGTGTGTTTGTGCAAAGTTAAAGAATTCAGAACTTCTCAATAAATGCAAACAATTTTATTTCTCAATGTAGGAAATGCTTTAGCAGAAAAAAATGCCCAATAAATCTGAGCAGGCACAGCAAAATAAATAATTCGGGAGAAAAAAATGAGAAAGGGATAAAAAAAACAGAGAGAAATGTGTTGTAAACACTTGCCGAAATGTATTTTTATTTTTACGCCCAAACAAAAACGGAATCACTACACATTTCCTTAACATTTGTGTACAAAAAAGAAATGCTAAAAAAATCGCAATAAAATTGTTCTTCAAACAACAAAGAGCTTCCTCATTTCTCAAACGATAGTATTTTTAATGAAATCCCCCACATTATTAATTCTGTGCACATCCAACTACACAAATATCGTGGAATCATGCATGCACACATGCATTTTTACAATCAAAGACAGAAAGAGAGAGAGAAAGGGATAATGAGCCAACCAAAAGTTGGCAAAGTGCATCCTCCAATGTTATTTCTAAACACAGAGAGGGAAAAAAAAGTTATGCCTTAATTGAAAAAAGTTGGATGTTGCTCACAAAATAATTTCCTGTGAGGTAATACCTACAACTTACTCTTCCACAAAAATAAATAGACAGAGAAAAAAGGAATCCAAAGATACCTACCAAGTCTGTGGTTATACTCGTAATCTCCATCAAAAACATCATCTATTACAACCGTCTGAGTAGTCATTTTGTGTGGAGAGAGAAAAGATACAGAGATTATAAGAACCTTGAGAGCGAGTGAGAGACAACAACAAAAAAAAATATTCAACCCCAGTTCAAACGTCAATTCAAACTGTAGAGGAATGCATATTTAAAATCCATTTTGCTCACACAAAAGCTGTTTTCTCGTAACCTCCTTCAAGTCTTTCCTTTTTGCTATTTACAAATTGTACAAGCAATGGTCTGTCTCTCCACCAACGAAGCATTGAACAGCACTGGCACTGCATCGCTATATTATACCCTAATTTCGTAAACAGAAGAGCCAACAATTATTTCACCAACCCTTTGGAGCTTTACATGGACACCCAAGGTTCTAGAACATTACGTGATCCACAGTGCCTACCACATACATTCTTCATATATCTACACTGGTAATGACGGGAAAAGTTGTGAGAGGGAGAATTATCTTCAGATCGAAGACCTTTAAAGATGTGCGGACGAGGAGGAGCTTAAAATTGCAATCATATTCAAATTTTAGATGATCATGTGTATAATTTCCCCGTAAGGCTTTTCCAACAAATGCATCCGTATATTTCCGTGTAGGGAACCTTTGACTCCGTCCATCACTTCCATTATGAATGACATGCAAACACAAAACAAAAAAATAGGAGGAAATAGTCGCAGTAAAAGTCTATGGTATTCAATTCAAACTGCTCTGTAAGACCAGATGAATCAGATGCTATTTGTGGACGGGAGGGGAATCTTTTTGACGTTGAGGAGAGCTCAATTCATAGAAAAGGAGAAATAATTATTACAAAAATAGAAAACTGGATGTAAATGGACAGTTAAATGACATCAAAAACGAGGAAGAAACAAGGGCGGGATGGCAAAAAGAAAATGAGAGAAAATTAAGAAAATACTCAAAGAACATTGAGAGGGAAGGGTGTAAAAAACAAAATGGAGAAAGTCAAAGAATCACAGGGAAAAGGCGAAACATGAAAGTAAAAATGATCAAACAAAGAGATAAATCAGAAGTGAGAAGAGAGAGCAATAGAGTAAGCTGAAGAGGAAGAGAGAAGAAGAAGACGAAGAGGGAAAAGGGATGAATGAAAGAGAAAGAGGAAAAGCCGAAGAGAAAGAGGAAAATCGAGGAGAAAGAGAAGAGGAGAAAGAGGAAAAACAGAGGAGAAAAAGAAAGAGGAAAAAGGGATAAATGAAAGCGAAAGAGGAAAACCCGAAGAGAAAGAGGAAAATCGAGGAGAGAGAGAAGAGGAGAAAGAGGAAAAACAGAGGTGAAAAAGAAAGAGGAAAAAGGGATAAATGAAAGAGAAAGAGGAAACACCGAAGAGAAAGAGGAAAATCGAGGAGAGAGAGAAGAGGAGAAAAAAAAGAGGAAAAGCCGAAGAGAAAGAGGAAAAACCGAGAAGAAAGAGATATAGAGGAGAGAAATACATATGAATATGAATAAACGGAAGAATATTTAATACCAACACGAAAAACTGAGTGCCTAAATGACGCTTTGCGGAAGACAAATACGATTGAAGAGGAGGATGTGGCAAGGCAGAAAAAATTGGCATCAATATTAGGAGAACAATGGGAAGTCGAACAAAATAAAAAAAAAACCTTGCACACCCAAAAAAAAAACCACCAACACCTGCAATTCCAATACATAACTCCTAAACCAACCAATTTCGCCATTGAATGTAATTACCACTTTAACCAAAAATGCAAATTACATATTACCCAATGCCTCTCCTCCAACACACATAACCTCTGTAGCCTAAAAAAAACAATCATTATAACCAAAAGAGCTCCAAATTTAATATCCAGTTAAATCATGCCTAAAAAAACTGTAACATGCATCAAATTCTCTCTCTTTCCCCTCTGTATGCTTTTACCGCTAATAATAACACGTAAATACGCCATAACAAACAAATGCGTGCACGGTACACAAAAAATGGGCCAATAATTAAAACCATACCCAACAACTAATTAGTCAAGTTACACAGTAACAAAAAAAAAATCTCACACTCATGCCACAAACAGCAAAATTCAAACTCATTCCCTTTTTTTTTTGCACATGTGATTTTGTGAAAATTGGCAGCAAAAAAGAGACTAGCGCAACCAACAAAATATAACCAACAAAATGTAACCAGTAATTGGATTACTTAGCAAGTGCTACTAGTTGGATTAACATTTGTAAAGGGTTGAGTGTAACTAGATGTAACTGAGAATGTTATACAAGAGAAAGAACATAGTAACAAGAGCGTGAGAGGGAGAGAGAGAGAGTCATGGGCAGCAAAAAAATTGAAGTCATGCACTCTTAATCACATTTTTACAGTTTGTATCAATCAACAAATCTTTATGGATAACTGCCATATACTACATACAAAGTCATTTGAGAGAGGTTGTCTTTGAGACCTTGCCTTCACTCCACAGCTTCTGAAACCTTTTCAGCAGTCATTATCTAACAAAAGAGGTATTTCCGTAGAGCCAAAAACAGTATCAGTTACAATTATAGAGTCAAGACTGTGGCAAATCCTGTCGCTCCCTAAACGACGGGAGTGGCCCCGAAAAGGCAAAAAATATTACGAATTGCTGCAGGAAAATCCGTAGAATTTTAAAGCATTATTTTTCCAGCTCGTATACAGTATTTTAATATTATCTGTAAACCACAAATCTGATCAAAACGTATTTTGAAAAAAAATGGCGTATTATGCTGTTGCTATGCCTGGATTTGTATACACATGTGTGAAGAGGATTTCGTAGGAAATAATTTCTTTCACACTAAAATACTCTCTCCTCACGCTTACTCATCCGGATTTGATCCGTGGAATAAAGGAGGAAAAAGCCCAATGAAAATTCTGCCTCGTTTTTTTTATTTTCCACGAAAAGTTAGTCTCATTCCATCCCAAAAAATAAAATAAATTAAAAGAAAAGATTCCACGAACCGCAGCCAAAATGCAATCCTTTCTTTCGGTTCAAAAAATGCCTTGCTCACATTGCACTTCTCTTGCATTGAAAATCATCATCACACCTTTGTACAAAAATAGGCAATTCTTTTCTTCCCGTTTTTTGATCTTTGACGTGATCTCATATTGAAATGGATGAGTATGGTTAAGAAAAAAAATTATATAGATGTATAATCCTTTGAGAAAAAATGGTCCCGTTTTATCCGATCATCCCCAATACTGAAAGAGGATTTTTTTTTATTATTGAGAGGACAAAAACAAGGGATGTTGAAGCTGATTGTTCCTCATTTAAATAGAGAGTATCTCTGCACCTGAGGGCAGTATCGCCTAATGCATGTGTGTAAAGGCCTTACAAGTAATATTGCACTTTGAACAACACACAGGCCCATCAAAACATTGGCACAGCATTGCACGTCGTGTAATAAACATGAATTTGTCTTGCAGAAAAGTTTTTTTCTTTCTTCTCTAACAATTGTTACGACGAGGGGAAGAACTTTTGGTCTAACAGTGCATTATTATTACTTGCAAAGAGCATTTAATACTAGCCCAAAGGCCCAAAGGGATAATATTTACCATTTTTCACAATATTACAACTTCGGTCAGTCCTCATTTCCTCCCTTCAAGGTGTATACCGTACACAAAAATGAATATACAATTTGGAGCATAGAAAGGATGAGCACTTTTATCATCCCTTTTTTCATTGTTACAACAACAACAAGAGATCTTTTACCCACTTATGAAGATTATATTACACTTTTTTTAAATGTTTCGTATCCCTTTTTTTTTGTTCTATCAGAAATACATACAGTTCTTTCTAGCCCAAACGATTATGGTAGCTAACGAGTTTTTGTGTCTCTTTCTTTTTTATCATCCTCTCTTAGCCTTCCTGCCTTTCTCTCCGTATTTGAGTTTCTGTTTTTATTGTCTTCTGCCTCTTCTTTCCATGTGTTTTTCTTCCCCCCTCCCTCTCTCACTCTTTACGTTTTTATCTGCATTTGTTACTTCCATCTCTTTCTTCGCTTTCTCTTACCCTTTGATTTTTTTCTCTTCCGCTTGGGCTTTTTTCTCTTCTTCTTTTTTACGTTTTCTCTTCCTCTTTGGCTTTTTTCTCTTCTTCTTTTTTTACGTTTTCTCTTAACTTTTTATCTTCCTTCCTTTTTTCATCTTTCATCCTTTCGCTCTTTGCTTTCTCTTCCTCACTTTTGCGACTTTCCTCTCTTTGGATTTTCCCATTCCCTTATTTTTTCTCTCTCATAGTCTCTTTCTCCCTGTTTCTTTTTCTATTGCACCTTTTGTGTGTCCTTATACTTTCTCACTTCTCTCGCTCTCCTTGTGGCTAAATCTCGTTTATCTTGCTTCTTCATTTGTCTCTTTTTCACCCCTTTATGCACCTATGAATCTCGTTCTTCTCATGTTTTTCTCTTTGGACTTTTGGTGTAGTTTTCTTTCTCTGTATTTATTTCCCACTTTTTTCTCGTCGCTTTCTCTCTTGCACATTTTCGCTTACTTTGTCTTCCTTTTTCCGACTCTCCGTCTGTCTTTTATCCCTTTCTCTCTATTTTTATCCCTTTGTCTCTATTATTTGCTCCGTATATGTTTGTGTCTCTCTTTCTCTCCCCATTTTTTGGCTTTCTCTTCTGTTGTCACTCCTTTTTTAATTCGATGGTCCTTTTCTTTTCTCCTCTTTTCCCATCTTTCTCTCTCTCTCTCTCTCGCTTTCTGTCTATTTCCCTTTAGCTTGAGTTCCCCCCTCTCTCTCTACCGGCTTCACTACCGGTTAATGAGTGGATCTCTCTGTTTCTACCTCACCGCATCTGCAGAGTCTCTTTCTCCATTCCTCTCTATGTATCTTCTTCGAAGTGGATTCACAATTGTGTAGACACTCGGTATGGATACATATATGTATTGAGCACACAATCATGAACCTCATCTCTTGCATCTTGCACGTACAGATATATCCACAGACAACTTTTTTGTAAGTTTATATACCGATCTTCTCCTCCTTATTACCAGCACATCTCTTTTAACCAGACTGCAGCAGTAATCCTAGAAAACTTGACCTTTAAAAAAAAAGTTGTGAAGCAACTTTACCAATTCCTATACATAAAATAAATGCAATATTACCTCGTGATTGTTTCGAAATGTATAGTCTAAATAGAAAGAGAAGAAGAGACCCTCTCAAATATTTTACAGTTTTTTTCTTCTTCTTCTTCTTCAGCATCATCTTCCTTTTTTTTCCTTCAAAAAACCTGATTTCATCTTTTGTATACACACACGTTTCTCTTCTGTTTTTTTTTTTTACGTTTTTGCTTTTTTCCCATCGTTATAACATGTTCTTGTTGAAGCCCCTGCATTTTTCTTGGGCTTCTGTGCACACTGAATATATTTTGGGTGAGGATTAACAAGATGAAGGGAAGGGAGAAAAGATTTCTTGTTTAAACTATCACACATTTACATGCACAGGCTTTGATAAAAGAGCATTTTTCTTCAAACACTTTCCTCTCCCATGACTTGGCAGGAATCAAAGTTTGTCAATAAACTCAGAATATATAAGCGTGTGATTTTTTTTATCTCTTTACATATTACTCCAATTTGTAAATATTTCACTTTTGATTTTCTACGAATGAAGCAACTGCATTGATGAAGAGGGAAAAGTAAATCTTATTTAAAAGGGAATATTTTCCTGAATTTCAATGGAGGCACATATCCGTAAATCTGTACAAAAACTTCACAAATTACATTGTAATATGGCTTTTCAGGCAAATATATTTAAAAAAAAAAAGCGTGTTGAAATGCAATGCGTTTTGTCAACAACCTCATTTAATGTGGACTTCTTACTCATTTTTCACTCTTATTTTTTTCAAAGTGAAGAAAGCCCTTTTATTCCTTTTGCACATTCCCTGTCAAATTTGTAGGTGGACCAGTATTTTCTGTGCCAATTCTCGTATGATTCGTAATAATAATAAAAAGAGACCTAATAAATTCTCACCTCCTTTTCTTGCTTTTATTCATGCAATATATTTCTTTTGGTGACTTCATTTTTCTCCAAAAGTCTCTTTGAAGTTGGAGAAAATCGTGCTAATGTTTGAAAATGCATGTCGTAAATGCTCCTTTTTACTTTGCACCCTCATTAAACCCCGTAGTAAATGAAAGGCTTTTGACCCACGTAATCCCCTCTCCCTCCTCAAATTATATTACAGAACATTTATCATTTGTAGTCCTTCTTTCAAAAATTGAAGGACTTTTTTGAGCAAGATGTATACGATTATTTGTAAATGAATTTTTTTTAATGTACTTCCAACGAATGATTATTATGGCTGGTAGTAATTTCGGTTGGGGTCAAACTCTTGTTTATTTTATAGTGACAAAGGTTCCTGGGAATGCAGATGATTCCCTTGCGATAATATACACACATGTATAAGCATTACTGTTATACAAAGGATTTTAAACCCAGGATTTTACAATCATTTGCCGTGTTGAGCAACAAGTTTTGAAGAAAGAGAATTGGAAAGAAAAGCGTGGAAAAGATGAATTATCATAAAATCAAGGGGGATTTCGTAAGTAAAGGAGAAAACTAATAAAATGAAGGAGTTAAAATGTGGACGGCATTTAATTAATGTGTGGTAATAAATTTAACATTTTTTATGAAACCACTAACAATAGTAATAAGAAGCTCCCTCAAGTAAAACACGTGCTCACTTCTTCACACAGTATTAAATTTTGGACAATTGAGCTGGATACGTTTGGGGTTGGATTTAAATATTACTATTACATGTGTTTTACTCAATGAATTAAATATATACCGATACATAAATTTTGAATGCGGAGAAAGAGGGAGTGAGACCAGAGATAGAAGATCCCACCACTTGCCACATGTTTCATTGAGAAGGCGAGACAAAATTGAAAATAAATCACTCGTGGCATTTTTGGTACACACCGTGTGAGAAGCAGTAATAAAAAAAATGGGGTTTAGATCGATATAATTTATATCGACAAATGTCTATTATATACATACCACTTCACCTTGATCGAGAAAAAAAAATTAGAAGACTCCAAAATATCCACCCACGTACTACTGGCTTTCACTGATAAACGCACGAATGATCATTCCAGCTTGCAGCAATACCTTTTTTTACTATCATGATGAAAGTCGTTGTATATATTAGTCACTGTGTGCATATCTTATTTCATGGAAAATGTAAAAAAAAATTTTTTTTGAAGGTTTCTTAGGAAAAGACAACGAGACAGGAAAATGTTTGGGTATTTCTGGCGTATTTCAATTATACTTCGCAAAGTGAAAGCCCAAAGGGAATAAATGATTTATACTGATTCAAAGCAGCATTGTCAATGATGCTTGGAGTCTGTTCTTTCACAAAAATCAATGCATGCATAAAACATTCTGATGTGGTAAGGGGTAAAGGTTGAGTTCTATTGCGAATCTTCCCTGAAACTTGTAACTTGGGATTTAAAATTATTGAAACCAAATTCGCGAAACTCCCACAAAGAGCCAGTACTGCAACGGTAGTGCAGGGGGAAATGTGTAACGTGTGACTTAAATAAAACATCAAACTCAAATATTTGAACTCTCCCAATTTCCAACGATTTCGACCTCACCCCCTTCGACAATACCAGATCAGATGAGACAAACCTTTCCAATACGTAATACGTTACAATCTGTGGGGACAATCATAATTGAAATACATCTACGTGCTTCAGCACAATGGTCTGCCAGAAGTGTCTGAAGTGGAAAGGTTTGGGATATAAAAAAAAACGTGTATGTTGAGACTGCCACAGCTGAATATATAATGAATTAGGATTAGAATTACAAATGATCTCTTTTGTTCTTGTACTTAAGCAATTTATAAGCAAGTAACAGTCATTTCCTTTGGACAATGGTGCTTCAATAGAGATATTTGTGGGAGAGGGAGGATGGCAGAACGCAGCGAAAGAGAGAGAGAGAGAGAGAGAGAGAGAGAGAGAGAGAGAGAGAGACAGAGACAGAACGAAAAGTGAAATGTCGACTAGGTTGTCACACCAATTTCATATAAATATTCTCAATGTCGGTCCTGATTAACTCCCGTCATCGTCGTCCCCATTATTAAACTCAAAGAACATTTACTGCTCACTACGTAACACCATGGTCAATTCACTTACACACGTCCTGCTTTTTTTTATTATTATTTAAATTGTAGTAAGTATACTTTACACAGTGCATCCTAGATTGCTGAAGAGAAAAATATGAAAGCCATTGACAAGAGTTTGTCCTACCTTCACAAAAAAATTATTTTTGATAAAGCAAAACAGTAAGTACAAGAAGTAGTTAAGTACACGACACAGGTAGTACATACTTACATAGGTACACAGTTTACGAAGTAATCATGCATTTTTAGAGACTTTAAAAAGTGTACTACTACTACCGACTATATTACTCCTTTTCACACTTTTATATTTCTAGCAATGATGATTATGACTCCACAAAGACATTGAAGCATTTAAATCTCCTCATTGATGAATTGAGCAAAAAAAAGGGTTGCATCATCTTCTTCGGGAGGAAAAAAAAAGACGGAATGAGAATATAGTATTATGTGCATTCACCGTCATGACAGGGCAGATGAACACTCATGAAAGGAGGATATGATGGGTAATTTTGTACATACAAGGAAAAAGTTAAACTGTTTAGTAAGAAAATCATTTTTACATGTAGAATTTTTGTTATCTGTTGTTGAGATAAAGTGCATGTGTAAATGTGTATACACGGAGAAGCTAAAGAGAGGGAGAGAGAGAGGAAGAAAATTTTGTTAATGAGAGTGGAGGGTGCAAGTTTAAAAAAAGATTGCGCTGCCGTTAACTGTTGGGGTGAGTAGTGAAATGAAAAGAGCAAACAAAAGATTTCTTCTTTGGTTTGAACGTGTCAACACTTTGCAGGGTCGGTGTTGTTTGTCTTCTGTATCTCCTCACTCAAAGATCGACATGACCATTTCAGAAGAAAAAAAAACAGGGTCATGAAAGGAAGTTTCTCTCTTGTCTGTCGCTCTTTCCCCTCTTTTTTTCTTCTATTTTTCTTCTGTACTTTCAACATCAACCCCATGGGATGCGTATGGAGAAGGTTTCCAGTCTCGCAGTTGTAACTATTCAGAACTCTTCAAGCCCTTGTGTATATTTTGACAGTAAATGCTTCCAAACACAAAAATAAAGAGATAATAAGAATAACATGAAGTTGCCGCACGTGAATCAAGCATTTTAGTGTAAGGTCCGTGAACAAATCCTCCTTGGCTTGGGTAAAAATGTATAAGGATCCCATTTCCCCTAAGTTGTTCTTCCCCCATTCATGTCATCCCTTTTTCCAGGTTCCTTTGAGAAATCACGCATGGTGATTTTGAAAAAAAAAAGTTCTTGCTCCTAAACATTTCCCCCATAAACCTCATTCAGTCTGTAGGGAGATTTTTAATAAGGAAAGTATGAGGTGCTGTATAGGGAATAAAAGAATAGTATATACGTCATGTACAACGACGGTGCCACCACCAGGATGAAGATTGCAGGAATATAAGTTGGATCAAATACTAAAAACAAAATGACAGCACAACAAGTATAGTTAATTAGCCATCTCTACAGAAGCACCAAAACAAATACAAACAAGGAAATCAAATAGTGTCAATTCTTGCAAGTCCTTTTTCCAAAACAATGTTTTTACATTCCCTCATCACCGACGTATTTGTTTTAAATAGGAGCAGAAACACATACGACATACGATATTAAATTCACATTGAATATGCGTTTATACTACATTTAAACACACTGATAGATATAGACAAATATATATATACCGTCGTAGTTGATTAACCCACATGGAATGTGTGTCATTTCCCCAATTCCGAATATTTACTTAATTAGCACGTTGACGCGAAAGACCAACTGTTGAATGTTATCATTTCAAGTAATAAACTTCACCCTTCCATGTGCAGTGTAGACAAATGAAGACATACCACAAGCAAAGTGCAAACAAAATATCTACAAGCATGATAAGAAATACAAGACCACAAGGAAATAAATCAGCAAATCTTGTAAGCAATCTAGGAAAGAAAATAGCACTACTAACTACTATTTAACTCGAACACCACTCTCACATACAAATGACGAGGGTTTACAATTGTATCAATACTTTTCCCAAACTACAGGAATGATTACTGATTTTCACTCCTTTACAATTATTATCTTTACTATTACCAGTTACTGTTACTAGTTGCACAGAAAAAAGCAGGTTCCTCCTAGTTTTTTCAATTTCTCTTACGGACGATGTTTTTTATTCACTTTTTAGTGTACAATAAGACAATACTAATACACACTTGCATTCTCTTCTCACTTTTTGAAAAGTAAAATTAGCTACCATGTGTGAAATCTTTTACACCCATCTTTAGACATGAAACATGACGTACACATTATGCACTTCAGTTGACCCCTCGTATCGTCTTGACACTTTTCGCTGATTGACAATAACTCCCAAAAAATTTCACATATCGGCAAACATAAATGGGAAGAAGGCAAAGGGCAATTCTTGTAGGCAAGCCTGCTTTCTTCAAAGCATCGCACACTTTTCTTTCTCCATAAAATTCTTGTCAAGTTCATGCTGTCAATATAATCTTAATAGAGTGAGACGTTTTCCCAAAAATATGTACTGTACACATTTATACATATAAAATCCACAAAAATAAATTACATACACGATTCCCAGAAAAGAGAAAATATTTAGCGTTCGAAAACCGTTTTTATTAGTTTCTGTATATGTACCTATACACATTTCCCGAATAATGTCGTTGAGCAAAATAGCTCCCAATCTCATATTAGCCCAAAAATTACCAGCGATTCTTGCACAAAATATTTACATAAACTTTTTTCTGTAAGAACAAACACTATTAATGCAAATATCAGACATAAACAAAGTCAAAAACCCCCGAATAGTTTGACCCGGCCAATAACAATGTTAACTTCACAACAGATTATACCATTACAGTTATGGCATTGCTATAACGTTGTCGTTGTCATAAACCCGGTTTTACAACATTCTGAATTACATGATCTTGAATATGAATTGAATTTCTGTTGCGATTAAAGCTGGATCTTCTTCTACATTTTCTTGCTATCTTCTAAATTGATTCGTAATTTTCGTATATTCAATTCTAATTGACGACTGTTACACCTATAGAAACTAAAAAAGACCAATTCCCAGGTGCATAAAAAATCAATCATTGGACTAATGGACATCTCTGCATGCACATTCTTCACAAAATGATCATGGCCAAAATGCAAATCAGGTGGAGGATATTAGAATTAGAAATGCTAAAAAATGAAATGATTAAAAAATAGCAAGTTTAGGCTTACCCTCGTCAAGTATTCCAGACCCCCAAAAAAAATGATTCCACACAGAGTATGACAATTATAATTAATATCCGCCAGCACAAAAACACTTGCACTTGGTTCAGGTAAATAGATTGGGTGAAACAAGTTTTTTTTCTGGATTCACAATAAAAAAAATGGGCTCGTAAAATACAACCGTTTCCACTGGCAGACAGTTGGAAAATGATCCTCATGTGCGAGAGCGAGAGGAGGAAAACGGCGAAGGGCTGAGGATGAAGCCCCCCAACGAAAAAAAAAAAAAACGTCCTGCTGACTCTTTTTTTCCACAGAATGGCTCCAATGCATTTCAAAAGATAAGAGCATTCTCGCCAGTTTTTCACTCTCCTCGTCGACCTTTTCTTGTAGTCTGTTCAAAAAAGGTTCTTTTCTGTGGATTTTGAAAAGTTTTTCATTGACATTTTCTCATCCCCCCGTTTGGGGTTGCTTGTTTAAATCCTCTCCAGGAGGATGTTGAAGATTTCTATTCCATCATTCCAGAATTGTGTCGCGGGAAATCAACATCATTTTCTCCAATGCTCCTGCTCCTGCACAGTTCGTAAGGTTTTTTTTTTTTTTTTAGTTTTTCTCATTTAACATCGTTATAACTTTAACATTGTTACGCCGGTTCTTGTGTTCGTTTAGCTAGTTTTGTGTTCTGGATTTTCTCGGGTATTTTTCGATTGTTATAATAGTGGTGGTTTGTGATTGAATCTGGTCAAATGTGACAGATTGACCAGTCTTTTAACCGGCTATTTTGAATCTACACGTGCTAGTGTTTCGAGGGTTGTTAATGCTGTTATTGTTGGATTGTTGTACGAATTGCGATTTGTAACTTGTAACCCCAGCAAAAGGTTTGTTACGGATATAAACGGTGGACAAAGACGTGGTTTTGGAATCATCATGATCAAGGAAGAAGGGGGATTGTTTGGATCACTGTGGGTATTATTAATTCTTGGTAAAATAATAATGCCTCAGTCATCGTTCTTTCAACTCGAGAAACCATTTCGGAATGTGGTTGTGCTGTTGTCTGTTGTACACCTACCTACGTAATATCATGTATGGTAAATGAGGGATTTTGCTCATGGGCATGGAAGGGTTATTCTAAGGTACCTGTATTACTCATATGGGGATGCTTTTTATTTTTTTTATCATCAGAGTTATGACGGGATCGTTTCTGTAAAAGTGAATACTTTTTTGTGGTCCCGGTGGTTACTTACAACCAGAGCAATTGCAGCGTGAAACGGTGTTTTTTGTTGAGTGTACTAGGTTTCTGTGTGAGTGTGAAGTAGTAGCATGGAATATGTAGGAAGAGGTGGTTTAGACAGTGCGTACGATATTTTTTGAAGGATTCGTAACACACAATGGAGCTTTGAGAGTGATGTTGGACCTATTTGGATGTGGGAAACAAATGTTGGAGTTTTTGTGGGGGAAGAGATGTGGCTTTGTAGGGGGAAAGAGTTTGGAATGAAAACGAAATTGATGTGTGGAACACACCTGTCTTCATGCCAAGCTTTGGTAGACATAAATGAGTGCATATATTTATATATAGTTCCCTTGTTTTTGTGTACTGCATATATGTACATTTGTAGTAATAATAAATAACGAGTATTCTTGTATCCCCTTTTAAGAAGTCAGCGTCGGTAGCTTTTTATGTCGGTGTGAGCTGTGGGCGACGTAAACATAGTATTGGTGCAGGGAAAATATACGTAGAAACAATGTTTGGTGCATTTCAGAGAGTATTACTACTTGAAAAACGTACTTGCTGCATCAAAACAAGAATAGATCATGCTACAAGTTTTTATCAACAATATTATTCAATTGAAATTTCTTTTACACCTAAAAAAGAAGTCCACGGCTTTCTTCACTTGAAGCAGAATCTTACTCTTAAGTTCCACGCTCTCGTCGTTTACATACATTAAATGCATGTTTTTACTGTCTTCCTTTGAAGTTCGATGGAATTTTTGAAGGAAGAAATTTGGAGAAGAATGCATATTTTATACGTTCGTGGGTGAAATGCCTCTGGTGCTTAATTTCCTGCTGTCAACTAAAATTGTACCTTTTGAAACGTCAACTTCCCTTTCTGTTATCGCACCATAATCATTGTATGTATATCGTGGGCTAATGGGCTACTTTTTTTTGGTACTTTTAGCACTTACACCCACCAATGTTGGTCTGTAGGAAATAATATGGCAACGGACATTGTACTATCTAGTATAATTAAACTGGACGCTTTTTGACTTTATTACTAATAGTTGTTTTGTAGAAGAGTTGAAGAGTACAAAAGCATTTGGCTGTATTTATTGAGTTGGATTTAAACTTGACTCTTCATTCAGCATTTAACTGGCATCAACTTGAATGATGCCGCAAGGCCAGTGTTTTATGAGAGTAAGAAGAATGACCTAGGGCGCAGCGGTGTGCAACGTTATGCTGCCCGTGGTCGCAATTGCAAAATCAAAGTAAAGTAACCAAGGGTCACCCAATTTTTTTTCGCATTATTTTATGTTTTTATCAAATTCCTGAAGTTGGTTTATGATTTGTAATGTTTTACTTATTTTGGGATACCCCATGCCAGGCGTTCCAAACGTCTCC